>JAHBCN010008338.1:0-27500 GCA_019359885.1 Listronotus oregonensis
TTTTGTATAAAAAGAATGAGGAATAGTGAAAAATAAGGTTGTTTGATTTTCTTTGATAATGAATATCTCGAAAACAAAACGTAGCCAAAAAAAATTTTTTTTTGATTCGTAAAGCGCCCCAAAACCCCGATACCAATTTTTCAAAATGGAGAGGAGGCAACTTTCGACAATTACCAAAAAGTGACTTGTATCATGCTCATTTCATTAAGTTAGACCTTCACTAAATCATCAACATCGGCAGCAGACTTGTTTTAAAAATGTGGTTTTTTTTTATAATTTGTAGTAGAAATTTTATTAAAACTTAAATAATTTTAATATTTGTTGTTTTTCAATTAAAAAAACTTGTTGTGTTATATATATGTATATTCTAACTAGGGCCCGGATTTCGGAACGGGGGGAAGGGTAGGGGGCTTAGTTTCTTATGTCTGGTAAATTCATTGGCGGCAAGGGAGATATTTTATAAATAAATTTAAAAAAATGGAAATAAAAACTATCAGGAGTGTTTAATTTTATTTGCATTACATAACGACTTTTTAAAGTTTTTCGGTAATTGGTTCTTTTATAATTTAAAATATCTTAAGTCTAAAAAGTCTTTCGACATTACAGCTTGTAATGGAGTAAATAGAAAATGATTTTACAAGTCAGTTCTTTTATTTTGTAGTGCCTTAAAAATTTGTTTTTTTTAAAATCCTGGATTTCTTTCAAGATTTTTGTACATACAATTTTAATTTGTCACCAATTTCCTTGAAAACAGATTTAAGCTTGTCTATAGTGATTTGAAATACATGAACTAAAGGCACTAGGGGGCTTTTTGTTTTTATAACTGTTCAATCTCATCCGAAAGATACCCAAAATTTTCAAAAATAAATTTTAACTCAGATGTAACATTTGGTGGATTTATAACTTCTTTACTTTTTTCACATTAAAGCATCATCTTGTAAACTGTCGATAATTTTTTTTAACACATTATAATTTATATGGTTTTATGTTAACTGCTAATAGCCATATTCCCTACCTTGTAATAGCAGATTGTTGCGATAATGCGACATTAATACACATATCTTTAAATTTCGTAATACTCGCAGGTGACTTAAGAAACACTTTTTTATCTCGATAACTTAATTATCAATAAGTGGATAAAAATTACGTACCATTTCTCATATTCTATGTAGGGCATAGCTAAACATGTCAAATTAAGTAATTTGGGAAATGTTTTAACTGTCGTCCTGCATTCAGCATATGCAGCACTATCCGAAAGACACGAAACGCCACTTTTCTAAATACTAGTACTAGTAGTAAAGTAATACTTTCTATCACAGATTTTGTTATTGTCTCACTATTAATTTTAGAAAGAAATTTACTGTTAATTAAATATGAGTTTTCAGGTTCGTGATAACTTAAAGGTGCAACTATAATATTAGCAACATATCTTTCCTTGATATCAGTTATTTCAGCGACACTAAACCATAACTTTTTTCCTTTAAGATTGTGTCGTATTTTGTCCATAGTTTTTAAATAGACCTTATCAACATAGGTTTAAGCAGAGTTGATTCGTCTGGTACTTTTCTGTTGTAGTATTTTTTTCAAAAATATCCTCGTGGTCCGATAATTTATTTTATGAAGAAGAATATCAGCTGCAATAAAATCTTTACACAAATCCATGCAGAAGTCTGCGTTTGATACATAATGTTCTCGTTCTGTAGATTTGGATGCCCCCGAAAAACTTTGCATATTTTCTAAATGTTGTGGATCTTTAACATGTCGCTTAATTTGATATGGTTTTGTATAAATAAATTCAGAATTACAAATTCTGCACCAAACACCAACTGCACCATTTTATTAGGCCAGTCAATAAGCCTAATTTGAAAACCAAGTGTATGTCAATGCGGATGTCTCTCTTACAAAACCTTAAACTTATTTTAGCTTGGGGCGCCAAAAATCTTGTAGAGTTTAAGGCCTCCAAAACACAGACAGGTACGCTGTTGCAAAAAAGGTCTATCAATGCTCATCTGTTACATATGAGCGACAGAGATTTGCAGAACAAAGAGTCATTACATCCATAGCCTCAGCAGCTTCAAAAAAGCTTGGATTCCTCTTTCGAGCCAGAAAGTATTTCTCATAGTCCAATCTGTATACCTATGTATCCCAAATTAGACTTTCTTTAGAATATTGTTTTTATGTCGGTGGAATGGCGTCTCCTACAACTCATTTAGAGAAGAGCTGTTCATCTTATAAATAATCCCACGCTCACAGAAAAGCTTCGTCCTCTTGCCCACCGATGAGCTGTAGGGGATCTGTCGCTCTTCTTTAGGTATTTTCACGGCTTCTGCTCAGAGGAGTTCCAGTATAATTCTCCTCTGGCAGCTCCCAACAGAGGAACACTTGGTGCAACTTGTATGCATCCTTTTACAGTTTAACTAGAGAGGCCCTGAACTTCCTGCTTTCGTAATTTCTTCATCCCTAGAGTGTCCAAACTATGGAAACTGCTACTCGCAAAAGGTTTTCCTTCTTCTTCCAGTCTCCAAGTCCCGTGTGAACAAGCTCCCTCCTACCACAATTAAGATTACCACGGTACGTTAGTGCTTGGGCCACAGCTTTCGTGGACTGTTTGAAGATAAAAAACACCTCTTTCACTTTCAAATAAAAAAGTAGAATATGGAAGAAGCCACTCCAACTTCATTTTTTTTAACTTGTAATCATTATTTATTTGCCTGTAAGCGACTTACTCCTGTTTAAATATAACAAATTATTTTGGTACAAATATAATATGATTTACCCTGTGATTTACCCGATATAACGGAACTGGATTATACGAGTTCACAACAAATCTGCCCGGAGAGTTTTCGTACTGCACTTGGAGAGTTGCATTACCACCAACAAAACCATGTTTGTGGGGTTAATTGCATAAATATGAGCCCTATTGAAGGTGCAATAAAATATTTGTAAATGTATATAGACAAAAAGTCTTTTTTAATTTTAATTTATTTTATATAATTTATATAAACGCATTATAAAATATCATAGTTTAATTCTTTTGTTGTTGCACAAACTCTTCTAAATTTTTTACTATCGCCACGTCTTTTGTATTATTCTTAAGGTGAGTTTAGACCTGAGCACGCACGCACTGATCCACCGCGAATGCTCAAGTGTAAACGGTTATGCGCGCACGCTCACGAATAGCCTCGGCGCCATCCGCCGGCTGTCGGTCTCGATGCGATGCTCAAAAGAATTAATTGGTTCGCAAACGTCCAGTTTGAACGGGGTTGGGACTGTTGGGAGTATCTACGAACGCACGTACTTCAACGGGCGAATTAGTTTAATGGAGTGGAGTAACACCTGCTTCTATTGCAAGAATTCGAAAAACTTTTTATATTATGGGATGTGAGGAAACAAGAATATTACTCTAAAACAAAAAAACAAGATCCTTGGCAAGCACTTGTGAATAATTTAAATATTGCAAATTTAGATAGTGCAGAAGCACAAAAAAAGATAAAAAGTCTCATGGGATCGTTTCGCCGTGAAAAAAGTAAAATTAGGGCCAGCATTGAAACTGGAAAAGGTATGTACATGCATATGTATATCGGGTGTTGCTATGCTGGGCGGTACAAAGAAGATCACCTGTAAATTTTCAAGTAGTAAAATATTGGCTCTCCTAATTATTTTAGATAAAAATGTTTTTTAGATATTTTGAGGAGCACAAAGAGTTGTACCCAATGTGCAAGCTTGGGCTCTTTTCAGCCAACAGTTTACGAATTATCTGCTAAAATGTGTTTCCATATTAGTAACTTATCATGCTCCCTGCAGATGTAACTTAATAATATTTTGTTATATTGAAGATTCTACCGAATCTGAAAAGTTAATTCGGAAATGTTAGTATGTTTAAAATAAAACACAACTTCTCAAAGCAAAATTACGCCCTATTTAAAATAAAATATCATACTTTAAATCTGAGCCTACAATTTGTATTTCTAAGAATATGATATATTCAAATTAAATATTTAAATTTTGGTTTTATTATAGCAAATCTTTGGTATAAGTAGGTTTTGTTTTATTTAGTGATATTGTAATATTAAAATGAAAATATTAACTATTTAATTTAATAATTTTAACATGTTCGGTTTAATATGCTGACATTTTTAGAAATAAAATACAGGGTGTAACAAATTTGAGTGTATCCATGGGGATCTTGGAAACCATGGAATACGAAGTCGGTTAAATTAAGGCAAAGTTGCGCATTTATTTGCCCAACAAAATGCCGTTTAAAATATGTCAGATTTCCCAATAGTTCCAAAGATATACGGGAAAAACCAAAATTTTGAAAAATGTATTTTATTTTTTTCTAACCCTATTTATTAACCGATTTTAAAATTAATAACACATTCACATAGCCACATTATTTTCGCTAAATATTAGTGTTTTTGGATTTGCCATTCAACGTTTCGTTTTCTGACGACCATCATCAACTTTATTTTTTCTTGTGTACGCTATATAGGATCTCTTTCACTCTCATTACTTCTTGAGCTAAGTACCGAACCACAAATCTGATATGCAAGTGTGATACATCGTTGAATAGGTCATTCAATAAGAAACTCAAAACTAAAAAAAAAATCCAATATGGCGTCCACAAGAAAAAATAAAGTTGATGATGGTCGTCATAAAATTAAACGTTCAATGGCAAATCCAAAAACACTAATATTTAGAGGAAATAAAGTGGCTATGTAAATGTGTTATTAATTTTAAAATCGGTAAATACATAAGGTTAGAAAAAAAGATCAATTTTTGAAAATTTTATTTTTTTCGTATATCTCTGGAACTATTCGGAAAAATTACACATTTTAAACAGCATTTTGTAGGGCAAGTAAATGCGCAACTTTACCGTAATTTAACCAACCTCGTATCTCTTACGGTTTTTAAGATCCCCATGCATACACTCGAATTTGTTACACCCTGTATAATACATTTAAAGAGAAGCTGCTGCACCAATAACTGAACACATTCTTTTTTAACGTGACCGGATTTTTTTCCGTATTCAGTCAATTTTAGTAAAATAATGTTGTATATGACCTCAACACTGTTGACCTAAACAACGTTACTTTCATTAAAATTGGAAATACGAAAAATATACGGTTACTTTTTTAAAAATGATAAAAATCCATTATTACGTTTAGCTAACATTAATATAGGTATACAATTTTTTTAAAGTTTTTTCGCTGTGTTAAAAAGTCCATTATAATTATAACAGGTTTCGCTGACAACTACAAAAAAACAACAGGTAAAAAATCTTAACGTTTATTAAAAAAAATATCTTGCTGAAGCTTTTAAAAAATCTGTTAAATAACAAAATATAATTTTCATTATAGAAGAATTAACTAGTTCTACTTTCTTGGAAAAAGAAACAGTCTTGTTCTCAACTTCGTAACGAAATAAAAATCAGTTCAGCTATTTTTCTTTGAACAGTCATTCGAGGCCCAACCAACGGGATTAGTTTTTTAAGAAGGCCTTCGGACAACTCTGGCAACTGGTCTTCCTCCGACATTTTCTAAAAAAATAAAATGAACATTCGAAATGCTAAAATTAAAATATTAAGCAACACATTTTTCTGTAATAAGTAAATAGGTGGGTATATCAGATTTCTATACCAACATACAGATAAATAAAAATAAAATATAAATAAAATGCATGTTAAAATTTAATTTAAAAGTAAATTAACTCCTATACATACATACAGGGGCGACAAACTACAAGTACAAAGTGTTTTAAATATAATTAATTCAAAAAACTTTTTCTCAAATCGTATACTAGGTTTTACTAGGTACTCCTAAACATTTAACTAAAAAAGTAAAGATACTCAGGCTTATACAATATATAGAAAGCAAGATACGTAATAAGTATTATTATTATAAATTTTATTTGTAAGAATTTTTTTCAAACAGTTGCAGTTTGGGGTACCTATAGGCTACAGGGAGTCAAAGTTTTAAAATAATATACTTTACTAAGAGCAGTTTGCTTAGAATAGCTTTAGTCAATTTCATTTACCCATATTCTTACCTGGCAAGTTTTAAAAAATGTAACGCGCGCCAATGCCTTTCAATTCCATTTAAGATTTTTTGAATAGTTAAATAAGAAATTTTTATTTTAAAAATAATGTCTAAAAATATACAATTTATTAGATATGTAGGTAGGTACATGTATATATTGTTTGTTAGGTATACTGAATTTTATCACACTCTGTACTCATATTCTGTAGCCTGTAACAATATTAATGGTTTATACAATGTACTTAGTAGTGTTTTTAATCAGTTAATATCTAACATTTTATATAAACATGTTTATTTACGAAACAAAAGCGTATGCTCCTATAGGTAAGTTTATTTAAATAAAAATGCCTGTTTTGGTGACAATTGAGATCTATCGACCCTTGGTTTTTTGGACAACAGTTTTATAAAACAATGGTGTAAATACTTACCTAGGCTTGGATAACACTATCATATCCCCACTGTTGTAAAATGTCTTCAACTCCCATTATTTAATCGTACAAACACCCAAAACAAAAACACGTGCAACGAGACTAGAAGAGTCCGATTAAATTTCGCTATACCCTTTACCTTGATCTATAATCAGAAGAATGACCGGGCAAACCAAGCACCGCCAGTTTCCGGTGCCAATCGGGGTATATCGTAGGTGGACTTTCTAGAAATGAAAATTTCCGAATTTCAAAAATTTTATATTTAGATTATATTGCAAATATATTCTCAAATTGAGCAATCAAAATGTTTCAAATTGAACATACAGGACGCGTTCTTTAAATGATATGTCATTTTAATTGTAAATGACCAGTTTTTATTTTAAAAGTAACTGAAGTTCAAAGTAAAATTATATGTTATTTTAAACTGAAGAACAAAGAAGTTCAAACCAAAATCATGAAAGTCTTAGCTTAGACTGTATTTTTAAAGTGAAAATATATTCTGAGGATATGAAATAATTTTATTAATCATTTTGAAATATTTCTTTTAAGGTGGCTTTCTTCAAATAAGAATCGGTAATCTCAATTTAAATAAATATAAACAAAAATATCTAAATACTCTATTTGATAATATGTTTCTTTCTGTGTATAGTTATGTAAAAACGTTATAACTAAACAATTGTAAATAAATGTATTTATATATTAATAAAAAATATATTCTTGACATACTTTCAAAAATATACCTAGAGAATACTGGCCCTGCTGAATATCCATCCAAATTTTCCGTTACATTTATTTTGTTTTCTTTATAAAACCAAATATTTTAAAGTAACAAAACAATATTTGTGCTGTATTTTTCATCATGGCAAACGCTTTGTCCAAACTCCATTTTCATATTTTTTGCAATGTAACGTAAGTAACAAAAGGCAGAAGCGAGCATTTATTAGCTGTTTACCTTAACCTACTAATAAAATGTTGAGAAATGAAACATGTTATATTATATAAATATGTTATAAAGATAAGGATTTAAGTTAGGCTAAAAATCAAAAATGTAACCTACGTGACTAGTATGTTCTCTGAATGTATCACTAGCTCTCCGACTATAATAATAGTATAAACATGCCCTTGAAGATAATTAGATAGTAACATCTGTGGTAACATAAAAAGTTGGGTGTATTTTTGATTCAGTTAATCTACCTACACTTTGTGTGTAAATTGCTAGCCTAATAAAATTTTTAAATTTTCCTTTTTGTAAAGTTTAACAAATAAGATAATTTAGCGGCTGAGTGGAAAGTAGATTTCATAAACATGAACTACTTCGCGGCGTTTGTAACTGTTCTTATCGGGCTTTTAACGTTAGTGTATTTATATTCTAAATGGAAACATTCCTATTGGAAAAGAAAAGGAGTGCCTCAGCTAAAACCCAAATTTTTCTTCGGAAATATTAAGGGAATGGTCAAAGGTGAAACATCTCTTGCGGAAACTATGGCAGGTCTTTATAAGGAGTTAAAAGTTCGTGGACTAAAATACGGGGGACTGTACTCCATTTATACTCCATTTTTTATGCCGGTTGATCCTGAATTGATTAAAGATATTCTGCAGAAAAATTTCGAACACTTTAATGATCACTTTGAGACGCCTTCAAACCCAACTATTTTTTCTCAAGGGCTGTTTGAGCAAACTGGTAAGCTAAGCTAAAACATATTTAATTAAAATACAATTTAGATTACTTAAATTATGCATTTATTACTATTTTAATTACTAATAAGAGAAGTACAAGAAAATGTACAGGGTTTTTCCATATAATTTTGCATGGCATGCTTTTAAAGGTATTATTGAAGGAATACAAAGAGTTGTTTATAAAAAGCTTTAAGATTTTTTTATATATATTTTAAATATGACTTTAGAAAAATACCTGACTTTCAAACAGAAGACAATTGAGAATATTTTTTTATGGAACGCCCTGTATTTGACTAAAAATATGAAATCTTTGCTTTTTGCCTTTTTAAAAATATGAAATATGTCTATGTTTGGATAATCAGTTTTGTAACAATTCGACTTTATATTTTCATTTTATATGTAATGAAGCATCCCTTCTTAGGTCTAGTAAGCTGTGAAAGCCAAACAGAACTTCTATATTAGATCCCGCTTGGCCAAGGATGACAACAAATATCAAAACAAATTTATTGATATAATATAAATAACACAAGTGCATACACGTTATTATAGCAGTAGTGGGTAATATTTATTTCTATAAGTACAAATTGAAGACTTTAGAGGTCTTTAATGAAACACAAATCCAACTTTAAGCACTTTAATAGTTAAACAGATCAAAATATGAACATGAATTTAGCAATTTAGTGTGTAAAAAAATAACATTTTTCTTTTTACGTATATATCGACTATCAACGAAACTCACATATCCCTTGAAGTTAGTGACAGAAAATAAAGGTGCGTTTGCACGTTTACAAATTTATTTATAAGAATTGCTTTTTCAACACAAATGTTTGTTTTATGTGTGTCGTTATCCTTGACCAAGCAGGATCCAACATAGAAGTCCTGTTTGGCTTTCTGGCTTACTAGACGTAAGGTCCCCCATACACGTTTAGTTCGGACGTAGGGAACGGACTGATCAGTCGAATTCCTTGGTCCGATCGTATAACTGATGGACTGATGAGAATTCCATGGGATCGGGTCGTACGTTCAAACTATGGGGAGCGTCAGTCCAGATCCGACTCAGTCCTGATCGTAGAAGATTGGACGTACGAACTGGACAAACGATCGGGAGTGAACGTGTGTGGAAGGCCTAAGGAGGGGTGCTCCATTGCATATAAAATCAAATTTTAAAGTTAAATTATTACAAAACTGCTTATCCAGGCAGAAACATACTACATATTTTAAAAAGGGGGAAAATGCGAAGATTTTATATTTTAAATAAAATATAGGCTGTTCCATTAAAAAAAAAATCGAAATTTCTATTTTTTGACCAGTTTTTTGTCTAAAGGTCATGCATAAAATATATATACAGAATTTTAAAACTCCTGTATAAACAACTTTTTTGTATTCCTTCAAATGATACCTTTAAAAGCATGCCAAACTGTATGAATAAACCCTGTACATTCCAAAAATATAGTCAAAATAAAAAGTATAAACTTTAAATTTCAAATAAAAATAAATTTTACCGTACCATGAATCGGTCTATTTAATTTATTAGATATGTGAAATTATTTAGGTATTAAAATAAATAAAATACCTTTTTTAAAACGCCTTTCAAAAACATAAACATATGTATTTGTTTTAATTTTTTTACAAAAAAAATTGCTTTTATTTATGGTCAATGTTAAAAGTTTATTACCAAATTTTATAAAACTTTACCACACACATTTAAATAAATTAATGGTTTATTGGAAAAAAATCCTTTAGGTCGTTAACGTGATTTGCTAACGAAACAATAAAGCCCCGTACAGACCTTATACAATCGGTGGGAACATTGTTGGCCGACTGTATCTTTTTTCCTAAAAGTCGGCCAATTACATCGGCCGATTAAATAAACACAAATGTGTCTTGTCCACATATAGTTGCTGTTGTTGAAAAAATGGCATCAAATGATGATTTATTAGCAGCGACTGTTTATGCGGCATATTTACCAAGGCGATGATGTACCTGGTCCACTTCTGTGCGAAATTGTGTTTTTAGGGATTTATTTTTTTTTTGTTATTTCTTCTGGAAGTGTAGAAAATTCTTCTGCTAAACGTGTTATTTTGTCCATTTTTTTATTGGGGTCTCGGTACTCTTTACACGAGACATTTCACAGAGAGGGTACTTGTCTTAAACTTTCTATTAAATTTAACGTCTTTTCAGTTTTCCACATGTTACTATACTTTTTGTTTATTTAAAGTAGACACTACCTACTTAAAGTAAAAAAACTAACCTCAAAAATTTGAATAAAGTATTCCGATTAACAGAAAACAATTTATCTTGATTCTAAACCCGTACAAACCTGCCGATGTTTTTCATTTAAAACAGTAAACAAGCAACTCGGCGATTCCTTTGATAAAATGCCGCCCGATGTTGTTGGGGAGTCTCCGCAAAATCGGCCGACTCAAAAGACACAAGAAAAATACAGTCGGCCGACAATGTATCCAGGTCTGTACGGGGCTTAAGAAAAACAAATTTTAGATTTATATTCATAAATTAACACTTTACTTTGTTACATGTAAATTTCGATTTAAAAATATGTAACAATTTGTTCGAATGAATTCAGTTATATTGCTACTCAATTTATTTCACTATTGGCATAAAGTCCTAACAAAATAAAACACCTAATGCCTTAAAACTAACCTGGTTCTCCAAAGTGATTTTTCTTTCTCGATAGGGGTCGAAGAATTTTTTTAAAGCACAAAGCCGCATTCTTAAGGGTAGGTAATATTTTTAGGTGGTACTTTAAAAATTCATTTAAATTCTTTAATAGGGTATAAAACGTAACAACTTTTAGAAATATAAAATTGAAATTTACTGTAAAAATATACGTTAAGCAAATAAGGGTAAAAAGCCAATATAAAGCAAATGTTTTTTATATTTATCGTAAATGCGTTTTTACAATAATATTTTATACAGTTTGACCTAAATTATTAGTGTAAATTTTTCTAATGGCTGATTCGTTGTTGCCTATATTTAATATCAATTCTAATATGTTTACAACTTAATTGTATACAAGATCAGTTATAACACTAAGCAATACCAAAACATGGTTTTTGAACGTAAAGGGTTCTTTTTCTATTTTTAATAAACTTTTTAAAATGACCTCTTTTCATTGACGTTTGTGACCATGTGACAGATTCTAAGAGTGTATTTTTCTTGTCATCTTTTTGAAACCTATAACCGGTGAGATGGCCCACTTAGTAACTTCTGTTCTAACGTCATTGCTGTATATGATGTTGAGGTATTTTAAGACAGAAAATGTAATATTACTACCAATTTTACGACAGCATATCTATCAGAGTGGCTTAATTAATTTTATTGTTTGCAATAATACATCTTATAATTTATTAGTTAGAAAATGTATTATTGTTTTATTTATAATTTTGGATATTGAGTTATAAATAGTTTTTAAAAATTACAATTATCAATAACATTTAGAAGGTCTAGTTTCTATCCTAATTAATAGTCCAGGAAACGAACCAGTTTGCCTAGCAATTTTTTCAAAAAGCATAGAATGACTTGAAATTTTGACAGTAGGTAGGGAATAGTCCTAGGATCAAAATCTATATCACGCCGAAGGATCCTTTACCTTGGGAGTGGTTGTCAAACCATCTCGGGTGGATTTATTTTTATATTTTGACCACAGGAATCGATAAAAAATTATTTCTAAGCAAACAATATACTTTAATTTTTTTTTGTAAAAAGCATTCTTTTCGAGTTACTCGTGATCAAATATCGAAGTTTTTCGTCGATAAATTCAACGTTTTTAATAGTTTTTTGTCAAATAACTCGATAACATGTCAAAAACCTGTTAAACAATTGTAGCTTTAAAAAAAACAACGAATAAAATGGTTTTCTTGTAATTGCTGTGGGACCAATACAAACCAAGTTGTAGTTTGTTAAAGGTTAGCTGTTATTCATCAAACAAAAAATTTCAGAGTTTCAAAGGCAAATAACCCAAAATATACGTATTTTTCAAGGAATACTAATAATACCTTCTTTAAAGCATTTGCAAAGACCTTTCCTTTTTTTTTAAAGATATGTATTACAAAAGTTAAGTGAGTTACGATTAAAATGAGGTTAGATCAAATATTTTTGAGTGCAAAAATCTTCGAAAACAACCCCCTAATTACTACCCTAATTAAAATGTGTCGTAGCCCTCTTTTAATTCCCTTTATTTATGTATCATAAATAGATTAAAAAAATTTAACCGATTTAAATTGCTTAATTTTGAAAAAAACGAAGTTGCAAGTGAATTTCAGAATTTTAATTACAAATGACCTTTTCTTGAAAATAACTCGAAAACTAAGGCAGATACGTAAAAATTACTAGGGTATCAAATTGTAGCTTTTTAAATTATAAATATTTTACTGTATGACGGAAATAAGTGAGATATAAAGGTTTAAAATGCGTGTGTATAGACGAGCACTATCTTGTTTCTGCCCTTTAAACTCACTTATTTAATAAATTAAAGGTTTTAATCAGTTTTAATATATACGACCTTATAGCTCTTAAAAAAATCCAACAAAATTTTGTTTTAAAGAACTTTTTATCACAAAAACTGATTAAGTTACGCTTAAAAAAATAATTTTTTGGCGCATGCTAAAACCAATTCGAGGCATTTTTTTTAAAAATCCGCAGTTTCATACTATTTTTTTTCCACTGTAATATTGTAAGAGGTGGATTTTTGAGGATTAAAAAATTACAAAATTAAATTAGTAAAACTTTTGAGCAGTCACATTTTTTAATTACAAGTCTGTGACAATATGTTAATGGTTCTAGGGTAAACATTTTTTTTATTGAATCATAATAAGGGTTTATTTTCAGGGGTTAAAATATAAAATAAATAATGTTTTGAAGAATTAAATACTTATTTTTAAATTTATTTTTAAGCCTTATTTTTTGTCTTATGCTTTAATATGAAAGTTTTAAAGGTTTTTGCAATAAGGGGTAGTTTTTACCCCTAAAAAAAATAAAAAGCGACCTCTCTTCTAGTGGAAATTTTAAGAAGTAAGTTAAGCTTAATCTCAAATTTTTATGCCAAACACTGTGAATTCGAAGAGGAGGGTAAGTTAAGCTAAATCCCAAAAGTTAATGCAAATACACGCATTTTGAAAAAATTGCGTGGTTTTGCACTTTTTTCAGCTTCGTTTTTTGGACTATAACCATTTTTCCTATACTTAAGTGGCTTGCAATTCACCATTATTCATTTCAAACTAACTTTGACATTTGACAAACCTACATTAATATAATCGGCTTTGATTTTGTGGGAAATGCTTGCAGAGAAAAATCATTGTAATTTTGCACAAAAAATGGGATTTACTTTTGTAATAAACTGCTTAAAAACGATTTCTTACACCGAGGGAATTACGATTTAAAGTGAGTTTTTTCAAAGCAACTTTAAATAAGCTAACTTTCTGTTTTGGTCTACTTTTAATTTAGTGTAAATTAAATATACAATACTTCGTAAAATCGTTTCTGAATCATTTAAGAACAATATAACTTGTATTATACGTTAATCACAATAGAAAATTTTTTTAAAACGTATAACGCCCTTGCAGCTTTTGTGTTATAAAAAGTCGTACACGTTCATTTTACTAGCAACGCCATACGGACCTAAAGGGAAAGGCTCGACCTAAAAACTTATTATTATAATTGAGAAATGCATAGGGATGGAAGTGGATGTATTATAAGTATACATTTAGAATCTTTTCCTCACAAAAGAATAAATCACCCTCGTAAGTCAAACTAAGAAATAAGTCTAAAAATTTAAACGCAGTCTATATCAGGTAGGTAAGAAAGATTCTCTCTGATCGTTAACTTGGTTGCTCCGATGTTAATACCCTTGTTACCGAGCTTTATTCTACTTGTCATTTTAATAAGTGAAAAGTAATTACAAAAAAGAAAAAAATCTTATTTCTATGTTTTTAGCGAGGCTCTAGTGTCTTTTTTTATTGGTACCTACCCTATTGTGCTTTATAAAGTACGCCTGGGCGTTATATCCAACTTTCAAACATGCACGTGCTTTAAAGGTTACCATTGTACCTCAACCAACAACACGAGAAATGTGTCTAAGATGACATTGCCAACTTTACCTCAAATTTTGGCACACGTCAGGCATTTTAATGAAAAAAAAAATATTAATCTGATTCCTTGGAATCGACCATCATCTTATCCAGACCGCTTCACTTACAAATCGCATTTAGAACATTTGGGACACATTTTAAAGTGCTTTTGCTTACTTATTTTAATTAATTAAGTTTTCGGCGATATTCAAAACAAGGCTTTGTTAAACTAATAAAATAATATAAATTCTCCTGAAAGGATTTACTACGCGTGTTAGTAAGGCATAGTCCATATCATCAATGGTTTTTACCCCTTTCGTTATAGATAACATTATATATATATATATATATATATATATATATATATATATATATATATATATATATATATATATATATATATATATATATATATATATATATATATATATATATATATATATATTTAATTAAAATAATTGTATTGTTATTTCATTACGTATGCACAATTGCTATTTTTTTTATAAACATGTGCACTGCTTATACATTTCTAAATAAAGTGCCCGAAAAATATGGCGGAAGAGGGAGCAAGCGCACAATTTTTTTTAACTATTACAAAGCCTATTAAATTAAACGGAAAAAAATAAAATAAATTAAAATTAAAGTTGGTCATAATTTATACCGTTACCTAAAACAAATTTTATTTGAACTGTTCTTTGGTTTAAAAATCGTATATTATAGTTTATAGGATCTATTAAAAGTAGTTAAAATAAACAGTAACTTGCACATCAAATACAGTTTTAAAGTATAACAACATGCATAAAGCTTGCTAAAAAGTAGAAAGAGAATCCAAAAGATTTTTTTTAATATATATGAATTACCGGTAAATTAATGTATGCTATTTCTTCTTAAAAAACCTAATCACAAATGCCCTTTAATTGAATATGAATTTTTGCTTTATTAAGACATATTTTATTTCTGTTTTAACAAGAATTTTCAATTTTTTATTAAAGTCAGTAGTACTGTACCACTTATTAATTTAAAAGGAAGCATAGATGCTTTTTTTTGATTTTGACTTTTTGCAGACAATGTATAATAAACTAGAAATAATTTTGTAATATTTTAATTGTCGGAAAATTTGGACCAAAAAAAATACTTTTAGTCAATTAATTAGTTCGTTTTCCCAAATTAGTTAAAAATTAAAAGCTAATGTGGGGTTGTACAAAACATATTACTACGAAAAAATGGCAAATATATATAGCATTATATGCAATATTTCTATCCTACTAATAATCTGTACTTTCTTATAACATTCTTTGTTTCCAAAGTTAGCATTAAAGTAGCAAGAATTCGGTATTTTTGACATGTTAAACTGTTATTACCAACCTATTATACATATATAACATTATATGCTGCTAATACATTATTCTTTATAACGTATCAGAGTCTGGTTCAACAAAAAGTAATTATGTTTACACTCTGGATGAAGACCAGAAGATATACAGTTGTTTTGACGAAGCTAATTTGTGAAAAATTTCTAAAATTTAAATTTACAGGCATCTTAACAACTGGTAATCCCTTGTTTATAATAATACAAATAAATGTTAAATACCCATTTTTTTAAGTAAAATCATCCTCTATGGAAATATATTTAACAAAAAAGAAATTAAATTTAAAAGTATTATCTTGTTAATCTAGGAGAGTCATGGAGAGAAGCGAGAAAAAAATTAACACCTACCTTTACTTCTGGAAAAATGAGAATGATGTTTGAAGTTTTAATAGAAAAAACGACTGGATTAGGTGAATTAGCTAGAGAAATAGCGGAATCTGGACAACCAGCCAACATTAAGGAAGTCTTGGCTAGATTTACGACAGATGTTATAGGTAAAAATGTTTGTGTTAATAATAATTTTTTTGTTTTTTAGTAGTAAAGATGCAACCAAAGCATATTTAACTTATCAAAATAGATTTTAAGTTATTACAAGGCTATACAGAGTGAGTTTGCAGCCTCCCTCAGTATATTAAAATAAAATATTAGGATTAGGAGGACCTCACCGTTGAATTAATACATATTTTTTATTTTTTAAAATAAAAATTTAGATAATTAAAAAAACTATAATCTAACTCGTTATTAAAAAACCTTTCGGCAATTAGTTATTGCTTTTTACTCCTGCAATCATTGATCCCTAATACACTACACTGGCTAAGTTTCAATAGTACATTTTTTGCTCCGTTTGCTTAAAACAGTTTTTTTATTTTATCCGTGCATTATATGTCACATGTTTTATTAGCAGATCATCTGCTGCGGGACCACGTGACATAAAATCTGCTTGCTCCGCTTTCATACGACATTTAAAACAAATTTTAGCTAGCTAACCATGTAACAGCATAACTAACAGACAGCACGATCTCTCTCTGGCGGCGCCTTTGATATTTTTAAGCACAAAACACAAAAAAAGTTTAAATAAAGGATAAAGATCATATCTCAGCAAAACGTTGATTGAACCTGAGCGAGAAAAAAGACCGTACTTTTCCGCGAAATCGTGAAATCGTGCTGCTTTTTGTTAGTTATGCTGTGATACCAGTGTGATAACGGTATTTTGTGGTTACCTAGCAAAAACTTGTTAATAATATTGGACTTACACACTGTATTAAAATTGTAAAGACAGCCGTACTAATCTATTTCCGGTGTTGTTTGTTGTGTCAGTATATTATATTATATATAATTAATATTATATAATATATTATTATATATAATATATATATATATATATATATATATATATATATATATATATATATATATATTGTATATGTATATATATGCAGAAGGCGAAACACATATACTTCCAAGAAACGCGTATGATGATATTTTCTCTTTAACATTGCCAATTGTACATTACTAATTCTGTACCGTAATAAAATACCAATTAAATACAAATTGCGTTTTTAAGCGTTTTTAATAAATTTAAGAAAAGCTCATTAGCAGTAAACTAATCCACAAGTTATAAATAATTTCGTGGTTGTAGCTGATGCATCAGAGACCAAAATGGGTGCGGTATGGGCCAGATAATCGCGTCCGATTTGATGTTTTTTTTTATTTTCTGTTTTTTTATATTGTTGAAAATTAGAAACCTTCCGAAGCGGGGACAGATTTATTTATAACGGGTGAGTGCGAAATCTCTACCAAGCCCTTTGTTGCCTTGAATAATAACATTAATAACATCCCTTTAAAATTTTGGGATAATATATTGTGTTATTAGATGCCGATTTTGGATATATCAACATCTGCCCATTACTTTCGGTTTATTCGAAAGTGATCTGAATTTTGATATTTCAAAATTAACATTTTCAATCGTCACTTTCTTAAAAACTAACAAGGATTGGTATGGAACATAATACAGGTGTTATATCAGGAATAGACTGTAAAATTCTAATCTTGCAAAATATACAGGGTGTTTCTTTTAAAATATCAAAGTTTACGCCACTTCCGGTTTAAGAGGAAGTGGTGGGTAGATTGTATTATATCTAAAATTGGCATCTGATTACACAATTTATCATTTTAAAATTTAAAAGCGATGTGTTTTTAAAAAAATAATAATAAAACGCTTGCTAGTTAGTTTGTTGTTACCCGGTATCGTTAAAACAATATGTAAATACGCAAGCCATTCTAATATAAAAACATGTTTTATATCCCCCATCAATCTTTGTTGGTTTTCGAAAAAATTGCGACTGAAAATGTCGATCTTGAAATATCAAAGTTTACACTACCTCCGGTTAAATTTCAAGTTATTTATTCAAGAAAATAAAATGCTTGGTAGATATGTCATTGTTACCCGATGTACATAATTTTGTCCACGCTTTAAAAGGTTTCTAATTTTAAACAGTACAACAAAGCAAAAAAAGTAAAAAGAAAAATCAACCACGGAACTTAGGACGGCACAGATAATGCTGAAACACATACAAAGAATGGCAATGAGAGGAATAACTAGGGCAGCATCTACTACTCCGACGGAATTGCTGGAAATTATTACGGGGCTCCCACCTCTCCATATAATGATCAAGGTCTCAGCAAGGGCAGAGGTGGCAATCTCGTGTCGTGACGTTGAACTTCACTACTTCTTAGGGTGCAAATGAGAAACTTGACAGGCCTACTGACAGGTCATTATAGAAACAGACACTCAAGATCTCAACAAGATAGGAAAAAGCGAGACAAGTACATGTAGATGGTGTGGAGAGGGAAGAGAGGACGCCATACATGTACTTAGAGATTGCCCAGCACTAGGGCACATCAGGGGGAAATGTCTAGGTACGGCATGGAACCATATTAGTGTAAAAGGAATGCATACGTAAGGGACAGTACAGGGTGACGGAACCTGTGTATGCTTAAGGGTTGGTGTAGAGCATAATGGGCTTAGGCCTCAGTGCTCAGGGCCCCAGCGAGGGAACTCACCATGCTACAATAGATAGATAGATAGATAGAAGAGAATATTACATGAGCTAGGTCAGCAGATCTGCCAGTTGCAATAAAAATAGTAGTTAGTTGTCGCACTATTATCACAAAAAACACAGTTAAAGACACGGCTTACTTAAGGTATACAAATTATCCTTATTCATTTGGTTCGGAAAAAAGACTCGTCTCAAATGAGAAGTTTACCGGGTGGATTAGAGGAGTATAGTAAAGCAGTATGTATAAAAAAACTCTCCTTTACTTTTCCAAAAAGCATTCCAGCAGAGTTTACAGATATTTTAAGAAAATCTTTATCATTTAGTGGAATAATAAACAGTGGAGTTAGGGTTACTACTAACTCTGTATAAGGTAAAGTCCAGATTATCATCTAAATTAATTTTTAGGTTCTCATTTTGGAGAGCAAGTTTTGAAGCTATTTTTGTCAGGCTTAGTAATATGACTGGGTTTTCTATTTTTAAATTAATCCCGTTATTATAAGGTATTTTGTATTAAAAACCATGTAATATTTGATATTTATTCACCCATTTGACTTATGACATTCATTTTATTTTATTCTGGAAGAAATTCAGTTTAATTTCTTTGCAGGTAGTTGTGGTTTTGGTCTTGAATGTAATTCGATGCAAGATCCAGATTCCGTCTTCTATAAACATGGTAAAAATATTTTTGACCCTCCTAAAGAGAAACAAAGCCTATTGGGACAACTTCTTAGTTCTGTAATGTTTCAGTTAGTTAAAAAGGATTTAACTGAGACAGAAAATTTCTTCAAAAAAACTGTAACGGATACTATTGACTACAGGGAAAAAAACAAAATATATAGGTAAAATATATTTTTTTATACATCCATTTTACTGTAATTTTTAGGAACAATGATTTAAGGGGGTTTAAGAAAACAGTAAAATAAAAATAAATATATGATCAGTTTTTGATTAAACTCAAAGCTATTGTTTATGATATACAAGCCATACATATTACATAATCCTTAAGCTTTTGTCTCAGCAATATCTTTCAGTCGAAGAGAGAGATATTGCTGTCTCACATGTAAACCTAGTAGTGTATGCGCATAAGGCGTTTAAGATAGAGGCGGTGGATTGGAAATAATTCCAGTCCTATTTAAGGAAGTTGCAAATGGTATTACAAAAGGCAATATCTTTATTATTTGTTGTTATAACAGTTAAGTTTCACAGGAAAGAAAACCAGGATCCTGGTTCGTCAAAAAGTGATGAACTCTGAAATTTGTTTATCTTAATTTAATATAAAATGTAGTACGTAATTAAAAACTTAGCATTTTTTATTTTAATAAAAAAATTACCCATTGGACTAGTTTTTTCAATTTTTACCTAAATTAATATTTTTTTGAAAAGTAAGATACATTTCCGATAGAATGAAAGCCCAATTCCATTTTTAGAATTAGGGATACATATGTGATTGTAAGAAATTTTCTGTTTTAGTACCACACTCAAACGATAAATTAATCAATTTAGTTGGACTTACAATTTTGTACTGTATCACTTTATATAGAATATATCAAACAAGTCTAAAGCAATATACAAGTATATAACATGATACAGAATGGTCAGTATTTTAACACAAAACCAAATTGCTTTTTTAGGAAAGATTTTATGCATTTGATGATACAGTTAAAAAACAGAGGTGTTGTTACTGATGATGAGCACCTATTCGATAGAAGTAACAAAACAACGAATTATAGAGGAGCATTCAGTGTAGATGAAGTAATAGCACAATGCATGACTTTCTTTGTTGCTGGGTAAGACTTTCTTTTTTATTAAAGGTTTTTACACATCCTTGAACCGATGATCTAATTGATCTTTTTGAATATTTTTTGGATCATTGGTTAAAACATGTGTGGTTATTTCAAACTAGTTCCTTAAAACATTATTTTTAGAAATAGGTTTCTGCAGGCTAATTGCAGTGAAAGTATGTGTTTTTAGAATATTCTTAAAATTTACTTTTAGTACATATTTTTATATAGTATTAATATATTACACACCTTGACCTTTTTGTTCATACAAAACCCATTTTAAAACCGGTAATTTACATAAACCATTATCGTATGGTTGGTTCGAGTTTATATGGTTCCGTTTATCGGTCCTTGGACCAATTGAATTATAAACTATTTAAGCATCTAAGGAAACCACAAAACATAGTAAAGTGAGAAAGTTTTCTGTTATCTGGTCAAGTTAGCCAGAAAACTAGGGCTAGCCTTGCATAAATTCCCAAGAAGCCAAAAATTTATATGAACGTTAGTGATACCATTATATTGATATTGTAAAAAGTCCCCATCGATCCCATGTGTCCAAAAAATTTTATACATGGTCAAAGTTACCGAAAATGGTTTTTTTGTTGTTTTAGCAAAACGGTTAGTTATGTAATAAAAAAAATCCATTTCTGAGAAAAAGCGATTCTAAAAATTACCAAAGCTTTATTTCCTATACTATGCATAACTGCGCTCCCCATATTCATCATTGAACGCATATTATAAGTAAAACTATTGGTCTGCGTGACTAATACATTAAAATTAAATAATGATTTTGGGTATATAAACTAAAAAGAAACTCAGTCCCTTATTTAATGTTACCATGTGGCCTTGAACCACATCTATCTTCTGCTCAATTCTTGTTAAACATTTATAATAAGTCTGGGTTCATCACAACGCTAAAAGAAAAAGTTACCACTGAACATATTTTAGTCAAGCAAGCTGATAATGATGCTGACGTTGAACTGCACTCAATCCACTGAAAAAAAAACTGGGCAAATATTCAATTAAAAATAATTCATTTTTTAAAAACAGACAAGGTTCAACAACCATAGCAAATATTTTCAAATTTAAGTTTATCGGCTTATCCTAAATGTAAAAATAATATTTCACATTTACATTCCATTCAGTTACAAATCCAACCTTTGCAATGTTCCGGCGGGGTAAAAGAACAACTTTTAAACTATTTGAAAAACAATTACTTAGTTACATCTGCTAAAGTTTTTAAAAATATTAACTCTACCCCAGAAACTATAATAACCCACGGAATTCGGTTTCTTCTTACAGTATATGGAGCTCCAAAAAATTACTTGTATAGATAAGTTACGTTACTTATCTTTTGAAAAACTTACTTGAAATGTGTTATTAGGTTCAAGTGTGGCTTGGTAATCAACTGAACCCAGAAGAATGGAGTTGGAAACTCATTTTTAATGTAATGGAACCAATCACACACTACTTCCACTTGCGCCAGAGAAGCTCCTTAATACTCTTTTTTCAACTGCAAAAAGGGGTGTGATTGGAAATGCGACAGCAAAAAAGTTGGTTTATTTTGTTTACCAGCATGCACCAGTTGTCAAGGCCTGTCGTGTTCAAATATTGAATCTCCAACAGAAGAATAATCTTACATCAACGACGAAACAAATGATGTATCGCCGTTTAAGCAATTTACATCAACCCAGGAAAAAAAAGAAGAAGATAAAGAAAGAGAATAAGAAAAAGAAGAAGAAGATAAATACTTTTATTTTACTAGAATTTAATAAAATAAACCGTGGAGTAGGCTTACTGGGGAAACCACAGTAAAAAACGCGTCAAGTACACTACCTCACACTTGGCGTGGAAACGTGTGCATGATATAGGTAATAAAACATTGGTAAATTTTATTATCGCTTTTTCTCAGAAATGGTGAACTTAAGGAGAAAAAGTATAGGTACAATTTTTCTAGACAATTGCATGGTTTACAATTTTTGTCCAAGCTTTTTATATCATAAAACCAACCGTTTTGCTAAAAAATGCAAAAAAACTCAGTTTCGTTCACTTTGACCTTGTATAAAATTTTGTACACACATGGTATCGATGGGGAATTTTCACAATTTCATTATAATGGTATCTCTAACGTTCATGAAAAATTTTAAGCTTCTTGGGAATTTATGCAAGAGTGAATGTCTATTTTGACCAGATAACTGTATTGTTTACGTTCTGTAATTTGTATTTAAACGGATTTACTCTAAAAAACTTAAAATGTTTTATTTTACTATAATTTCCGCATGTGACAATTTAATTACTTAAAATAATAGGAAATTAACTTTAGTTTTTTTATGGTTACCATACATGTGTAACCATTACATTTTAAAACTGTCAAAAGGTTAGTTTGTTTTTTTTTTTCATTTAAGCAGTATTAAATCTTGTTCATTAAAATACAATATATACAAACTCATTTACAAACACCATTTATATTAGAAAATAATAAATAATTACATACGATATAATTGCTGTAATGTAATGCGACGGGGCGGGAGGGGACACCAATATTACACGAGAAAGAAAAAAAAAACAGAACCGTCAAAATGTAGTACACGCGGACGAAAATCTGTTGAACTATAACTTTAAGTATTATTAATGAGTAGTTTGCTTTTAACGATGTTCATTTTTAATTGACATTCAAGATTTGATACTTCGGCAGCAACAATGACCTTTGCGCTTTTGGAACTGGCCCAAAATCAAGATATTCAAGAAAAAGTACGACAAGAAGCTACATCAGTTTTTAAAAAATTCGATGGCAAAATGACTTATGACGCTATGATGGAACTGAAATATACGGAAAAAGTAATTAATGGTAAGAATATTAACATAAAGATGATTCGAAAAAAGTAAAATTATTTACTTAAAACTTAAGCTGTTAAAGTTTTTACAACCCATAAAAAATACATTATATATAAAACAATTTGTGGAACAATTTAGGAAATATATTTTGGGTACTTTAAAAATTAATAACATTTAAATTTCTCAAGAAGTAACACAAAATATAATGTCTTGATTCTACCCAGAAACCACGCCGCCAGACTTCTAATTTTTATTTAGTTTTATAGAATATGTTAAATTTGTCTTTAAACAGATTACAAAAAAAAAAAATACCAAAGAAAATGTTTAAGATTTCGATGTATCATTACGATGCTTATTACGACAAAGCAATGGAAAGGCATAACAATAAACAAATTAATTTATTTTATTAGATTGAACGAAATGGCGAAACATTTTGTGGTATTATCTCCTAAAAGATTTAAATATTTTGATTGGAACTCCCAAGTCCTAAAAATAGAAAAAATGCTTCAAACATAATTAAATACTATTTTTAACTTAACAGGAAATCTGGGAACTGAAGAGTTTTAGTAATAAAAGTAAAGGATTAACAAAGGATCTTTTTGGCTCAAAGTATAGTTGTGTTCTGAAGATAAACCACTTTATTTACTACAGTATTTCTCTAAAATGGACTTTTAACTGTTTTAGAAAAATGATTAAAAAGGTAAAGCGGTAATTATACGTAACATTTTGTAAAAATTTTCCAACAGCCAAAGTGGCTAAGTAAACTAAAAAATATGTGAAATAAGCCAAAAATTTAAGGTATTAAAAAAGTTCTGTCAAACGCGAAATGGTTTAAAACAAAAAAATTTAATCAATTAAAAAAAAACAAATATGAAAGCAAGTCACTCTTAAAAATAACCCAGTATTCTTTAATAGTTATCCTTTATATATGTTTATGCACGATCGGCCAGGAAATGCAATAAGTTAAATTTACTGCTTAAACAATCATGCTCAATTTAGGATGATTTTGGTACTTTTTTTTTTTTGGTAGGGATTAGGAATGCATATCTGAGCACAACCAGAGCATTGGTGATCGAGCGCTCAGGGTAGTGTGGGACTCCGGTCGCAGCTGACCCACTAAACCCTTCTCCTACTTTCCACATAACATGTTATGTCGGAATCCGCTTTCGCATTTCTTCAACACAACATGCGGTCCATCAGCAATGGCTATCTGGCTTAAGATCCACTCATCATTAAGCTTTTTCTTTTATCTTTGTTCTCTTTCTTTGGTCTCAATAATTTTTCGGATAGTGTGACTAATCTTCTCATCATGTTTTGTGCATTGAAGAGCCTTCCAGCCTCCCTTTCATATTCCTGTCTGGCCTCCTCCCATCTTACACACATAAAAAGGGTATGTTCTACGTCGTCCGTCTCATTACAGTAGGTACACTATCGCGTCGGTCTTCAAACACTTTTGAGGGGTAAACTACACTTACCGCCCGTAACACCTAAATAACTATAGCATCAAACACTGAAATTTGTTATGAAATGATTAGTCAGTACATGTATTGCCGGCAAACAGCGTAAAAACTTTATTTGACTAAGAAGAACTAACCATTCAGTCATTACCTGTAATGCCAATTCTAACAATGATTAAAAATGTCTATTACGCTGTTTTTCTAGAAGGGATTTAGGCATTACAGAAATACTATTACGCTGTAAACCGGTAATATATGTACTGACTAATCATTTCAGGAAATGCCGCATTTCAATATTTGACGCCAACATATATATTTTGTTTGAGTATATGACAAAAAACAAAAAGTATGTAGTTATTATTTATACTTTATTCCATGGTAGACTTACACTGTAATAGTAGGAGAGCCCACGAATCTAAATGGAGATTTACTCGAGCGTTATAAAGACCTATTGGGTTGCGAAGCTTACAGATGATAAAAAGAAAAAAAAATGTTATATAATGTATACCTTTTCATCGGTGAGGGGAGCGTCTATAGATTTTCAAAAATTAAAAAAAAAACTGTTGCAATGACATACTTAAGCGCGTTAGATATTGATAGCATTAATGTCCCACGTATTTTTAATAATGTATGTTAATCTGATCGTTTGCATGATGGGGGTGGTCGGACGTAAGCGTTGAAAATGAAAAAAAAATTAATCGAGCGCATCAGATTTTCTAAGGGGATGTTAGGTGGACCTAAAAAAAGCTATTATTCAATAATCTGTACTAGTAGCGAAATCATTTTCTACTACATTCAAGACTGCTTCCTCGACTTTCCGAGTTCTAACCGTTCTGCTAGCTCCTGCTAAATAAGTAGATTTTTTAAACGATCCTTTTTCACATAGTCGATTATGTATATTTGCGAATTACCGTGGGTCAGGCAGTATTCGATTTGGATACCTTTGTGCATACAGTCGTCTGGCTTCATAACAATTTTCATCAGCAAGTCCATAGATTAAATGCATCTCTGCATATTCTTGGTATGTGATATCAACTATCGTTAACCAGTTTAAAACAACTCCGCAAACATCAAACAAAAAAAATATTTATTACAAATTGTCGGAGTGACAATAAATGAAATTGACGATTTTAATGAGACGCAAATTCGCGGCCATTATTGGAATGTGCAAAAAAAAACACCATTTTGAAATACTCAAGCGCGTCAGATTAAGATATATATCTTAATTTGACGCGCTCGAGAATTTCTAATAATCAATTTTTTTTACCAATCTGATTATTTATTCTTGACGGGCAGCCATATATATATGGGGCTCGTATTTGGTGGAGGAACTTAACCGGGTACAAGGTATCCCCCTGTATAACATATACATACAAATCTATATATCTGTCGCGCTTTAGTAAATCCTGAGATTTCCACTTGGACTCACCTATACTTCAAGTCCAAAATTTCTGTCAATGACGCATAGCTCGCTTTTAGAGTGCCCCGGGTTGTGTGGGGTCAGGGGAATCAATTCCAGTGGCGTATGCATTTTAGAAAATAAATGATAAAATTTCGTCAAAACATGAAAATATTTTTTACAAGCAAAAGTTATTTTCTCACATTTTCATCAACCCTTCAAATTAGTAACAAGCCTATATTATTTTGGTATTATTCGGATTAATGAAAAATGTAATTTTTTTGCTTAATTTCGCACACCTCCTATTTTGAGGTCATAGAACACAAATTTGAGTTTTTTTTGGCGATTTTTCAACGTTTTTCCAAAAAAAAATACATTTTGTACTTTAATTTTACTTTCTCTGATTTTATTTTGCTAAATGAAAAAAATAATAAAATTTTAGTCTTAACATAAATTAAAAAAGATGTAAAAGCAGAACGATAGACACCACCGATCTTGCAATTTCAATATTAAATACGATATTCACACGCATTGCTTCATCAAAAATATCCACTATATAAGGAACACGAAAGTTCTGAGATCATCAGCTTGTAGAATCCAATAACTATTTCCGGTCTTTCGTGTTTCATATTTAGGATTTCCATATCGAGAATATTTTTGATCAAACATTGCGGGTCGAGCGAAGCAAGGTTCGCATACCTTATAAAAATGTCATAAAGAAAACTATTACAACCTGGTAACAGGTCAATATTTTTAGAATTTCGAGTTTAATTCGGACGTAAACGTTTTACCTACTTTTTATTGAAAATTAAGGTTTTTTCCTTACTTTGTAAGTGTTTTTTTTTTAATATTAACATAGTATGAGTTTTTTAAATATGTTTTCGTGCAAATGACAGAATTTAAAGGAATATGTCGTAAAATGGAATTAAACAATCCATTTTTTTTTTAAATACTATAAGAGGCAGCCAAAAAACAGCTTCTGATTCATGTTTAACAATCGAAAAGTAAAAAGTGTGCAAAAAAATAGCGAAAAAATCGCATTTTCCTGTATCCGAATAATTACTAATATTGATTTTTTTGCCTTTTAAAACTCTGAATACCGTACGCGAAAAAACTTTCGTTAAAGTTGCACATATCTCTGCAGCATCTAAAGTGGTTATTTCTGGATTTCGTTCCCGAATCCCATGGTAAACATTTTTAACCATTATTCGTTCTTTTAACGTTAACTGAGTTTTTTTTTGGAGGCGGATAACTAGTTAAAGGTTGGTTAATATTCATAGTTTACAGAATTAAAAGCACTTAATAACACTAAATCTTTATAAACAATTATATACACTAAATAAGATAAACTATTATAAAATTGGCACAAAA
>JAHBCN010008338.1:32500-39362 GCA_019359885.1 Listronotus oregonensis
TACATTATTTGTTATTTATTTATTTTTCCATAACACCATCAACCAGCCGCTGCCGGCAGCGTTGATAGAAAACTAAGGCGGCTAGGAAAACAAAATAATTGTTTGTTGCCATGCTGAATCTGTCAGATTCGAAATAAATTATTAAGAAATTAAAGGAATGCAACACTGTCGGAATTAACGCCGGGATAACAAGCAATATTTCGCGACATAGACGATAACAAAATTCGCCTCTCCTATCACATTTGCGCGAATATTTCGCCACATAGGCAGTCAAAATTCGTGTCTCCTTAACATGCGCGAAAATTTTACAAGATATTTTTTTCTTTTGATATATGAAAGGATGGATTCTTCAAGCTCTGAAGAAGAAGCAATGCTATTATATTTTTAAGGCCAATTAAAACCAAAGTTGAAACGACCATTTTGGTTGTGAAAACAGCATGCATTTTGCATAATTTTTTACAAACTTGAGAAAATGACCAAGAAGATTTGGATTTGCAACCAACAGAGTTTGAGGACAACATAGGAAAAGCATTTAACAATATACAAAGGGACGCAAGACGTGCAACAAATATTGCGTTCGCTACTCGAAAAAAATTTGTTAATTACTTTACAAATACCTAATCAATGATATTACACAGTATTATACCTATCATCGCATTTAGATATTACGATACAATAAGAAGAAGTAGGAATAATTTAAATATACAATAAAAAACGTATATCAAAAATTATTTTCTTTTAATGTTTAACAAATCAGTATACTTAAGGGAAGGAAGGGAAGGGACTCCCTACTTTTTAAAAAATTTAAATACTTTTTGGAATAACAAATTTTTTCCCTATATTATTTCAGTTAATGTTTCTATCAATATACGCCACTGATTATCACATAATAATTCAAAAAGTTTTGGAAATACAACTCAAAATATATATATATATATATATATATATATATATATATATATATATATATATATATATATATATATATATATATATATATATATATATATATATATATATATATATATATATATATATATATATATATATATAAAAAATCGGATATTTTTTCACAAACTCTATTAATATTTCAGTAAACGCCATCTTAAATTCGCAACGAAAACGACAGGAAACGCAGCTGGTCGCGAAAGAAATAAAATCGCTGGAGTTTCGTTATCGCCAAGCGAAATTTTCGCGCCAGTATGTTGTTTCTCGTAAACGCCGAAGAACTTGAGTCGACGAATATTTCGCGAGGCGAAAATTTCGCTGTCGCATCGAATTATTCGTCGGGGGTGTGCATTTTAATAGTTAACCTATTATTACGTTAGCTGCTGCCTATTTTTCCTAGTTTAAAAAGTTAAATAAACCAAAGAAATTATACAAGAAGCGAAAAAATTGATATGCTTCTTGTCTTTGGAGAATGTAGGCAAAATGCGGAAAAGCTGCAACAGTTTTGCAGAAATTTCCCGAGCGCCGTCACCAACGCGGCATTATTACCCAAAACTGGTTGTAAAAATGCGAAATGAGCCTAATGAAATTGCAGTAAACGATAATTTTATTGTGAACGGGACAAAGAAATCGATGTTTTGGCATATGTAGAAGTTCATACAAATGCTTCAACTAGAGAAATTGCTGCTGAATGTCAAAATCGAAAAATTCCGTGTGGAGAATTTTACATAAACATAAATATCGTTTTATAAATATCAATTACACCAACATCTTTAGAGGCTGATTATGACCGAAGACTTGAATACTGCAAACTGGTTTTTACAAAAATACCAAGAAGACCACACTTTCCTTATAAAATTCTTTATACAGACAAAAGTCGCTTTACAAATTTAGGTGTTTTTAACAGGAAAATAAAAGATTTTCTAAAAAAAATTTGCATTTAATGGAAGAAGGTAATTTTCAGGAACGTTTTGGATTTAATTGGGATAGGAATTTGGAGACAGAATTTTAGGCCCCATAATTTTTGAAGGGCATTTGACAGGGAAAAAATATTTGCAATTTCTTTTCATGAAATTAATTTTTTTGCATGAAATCCCTCTAATAAATAGAAATGACGTATTTTTTTTCAACAAGATGGCGCCCGCCCCAAAAAATACGCGGATGGTATCAGCCTATTTAAATACTACTTACGGAGAAAATTGCATTGGGAATAGTAGACCAGTTAGATGGCCCCCAAGGTACAATTGATTATTTAATGACTTTGTAGGAATTAATTTGTTTATTAAGAAGATGAAAATGTAACACCTACCTTCTTAAAAATAAACTTAAAACACATTACTTTTCAACAAAATGAATTAGACACAAAATTTAAAAACACTGTATACAAAAAATTTGTATCGGACTCAATAAATTTACTAATTACAGATAGAATAAAAAGGTGGACGCAATTACAAAGGGAATTAGCACAAGTCACAGAAAACTTAACTAATACTTTGCCATTGATTATAGTTAATAAATTTATTGATAATAAAAAAAAAAACCAACGAGGCCTTTTTTCTTGAAAATTAGAAATAAAAACTTTAAAAAAAATCAATATTTTAAAAATAAGGAAAAAAAAAACAAACATTCATCCAGAACTAAATTGGGTGGAAAATTTAACTAATGTCAGCCTACCAGATTATGCCATAGAAATTCTAAGCTTTCCAAACTTTGCGGCACCAGTAGAGAAAATAGACCAAATACCAATCGCCGATATAATATGTAAAAAGAAATATCACTATTAAACCTTGACTCGAACTCAACTGATGAAATTAGATCAAAATGTGTAACACCATAATTAATTACAAAAATAACTTTAATAAACACAAAAACCAAAAAAAATAAAAACACAATAAGCAATAAAATTATAAAAAAAAAAAAAAAAAATTTTTTTTAAAACAGCACCCTGAGGTACTTATATTGAAACCAGATAAATCCAATAAAACTGTCATAATGTACTCTACAGAATATAATAATAAAATGGAAAGCCTACTGTCAGATATTACTACCTACAAAAAATCAATAGTGACCCTACAATCATATACCAAAAGAAAAACAAAAAATAGTCACTCAATGGGAAAATAAAGTTTTACATTTCTCCAAAACTTCAAAAGATCTTAAAAACACATAATTGTTATCTCCAAGAATTTATTGGTTGCCTAAACTACATAAAAAGGATATTCCTTTAGCCCCCATCGTATCATGTATACAGTCACCTTGAAAAACTCTCAAAATTTTTAAAAAATCTTGCAAAAAGTAATAAATAAAAACCAGTACTACATAAAAGACTCGGTATTATAAAAACAAAATAAAAAAAAAATCGTGATACCTGAAGACTATACATTATCCAATTTGATGTAATATCACTTTACACAAATATTCCTATAGAATTAGCAAAACAAATTTTAACAAAAAATGGAAAAAAAATTAAAAAATACACTGATATACCCATGAATGAATTCTTAAATGCTATAGAGTTGACATTAAATTCAACATATTTTTTATACAACAAAACCTTTTATAAACAAAGAAGGTTGCGATTGGGCTGCGATGTCTAGCGTCATCGCACAAATCTTTCTAGAGGACCTAGAAGAAACAATAAAAACAAATTAAACTTAATTTCCATTTTTTATAGATATGCAGACGATTGTATAACGGCAGTACCTACAAACAAACATGAAAATATATTAAAACTATTTAACAGCTATCATAACAGACTAAATTTACTATTGAAATCGAAAAACAAAATAAAATAAACTTTTTAGATCTTACACTGTATTATACACAAAACCATATCAAAACCGAATGGTTCAAAAAGAAACTTGTTCCTCTAGATACTTACAAGACTTACCCACCCAATCTCCCAAAAAAATCAGTGATATGGGGCCGCTGACCGGGCGATAGAACTAACTGATCCTGAATACAGAGTCGATGCATTACGAAAGGCAAAAGAAGCGCTAAAAAGAATAATTACCCAAATAATTTAATTGAATCAATTTTTAAAAAACGAATTCATGAATTTTACAATAAAACAAGTCACATCAAAAAAGCAGGAAAATAAAACAAAACTACCTTATTCCATATATTCCAGGTTTGTCACAAAATCTACAAAATATATTTAAACATGAAAAAATCACAGTATGTTATAAAGCACATAATCTTCTTAAATCCAATTTTTCAAAACTAAAAACTAAAATACCTAAAGATAAAAGAAGTAAGTCGTATATGAAATTCCATGCTATAACTGTACCTGGTGTACATAGGACAGACTAGCCAATACATTAAAAATAGAATTAATGGACATAAATTTGACAAAAACAAAACCGCCCTTAAAATCATACATCAGAGACGAGTCACAGGTTTGATTTTGATAACGTAAAAATATTAAAAACTGAAAACAACAGAGAAATGAAAAAGAGAATTTTAGAAATGATTGAAATTCAAAAAAAAAAACACAATAAATCTAAAATGACACTAGACAACTTAATAAAATTTATAATTATAATTAAATAAAACGTTTAATCTAATTAAACAAAAAAAAAATTAAAAAAGAAAAGTTAAACCCCCTCTATAAAAATAACTTATCAGTTTTTCCAACAACAAAGATAATGCATTCCTGCCAAAATAAGATCAGTATACAAACCAAATTTTAAAAATGTGACGTGTTCCCCCGGGTCGTGCGGGATCTGTTTTCGTTGGTTTATTTATATTTTTCAAAATGAAATTTTTTTTTATTGATGTATATACCCCTACGTGAAATGTAAATGTTAACTATAAGGTAATGTTAGTGATTTAATGTAAACTTAAAAGTAATTATGATAAACTGTTGCAGACTACTACTACTACTATTTGAAATATATATATATATATATATATATATATATATATATATATATATATATATATATATATATATATATATATATATATATATATATATAATATATATATATATATATATATATATATATATATATATATATATATATTATATATATATATATATATATATATATATATATATATATATATATATATATATATATATATATCAGAAACTATTGACTTTACGAACTGGTAGATGTCTCACCGAAACGAGGTATTTAGAATTTTTTTTTTTGTGTCTTCCTAATTTGGTTTAGGCAATCCACTGGTTCCTAGGGGTCAGTGCTTTCTGAACACACTTAGTTCTATACCGATGCTGGCCCAGGTCGTAAAAAGTATTATCTTAAAGATATTTAAACGGTTTTTTTTAAGTACTATAACTGTTTTAATTTTGGGTTGGAATTTTTATTTAAGCCAAAAAATTAAATGTACAAAAATTTGTAGCATAACCTAAGTAAGTATTTATATACGTCCTTTTGTAATTTTTAAGCTCATAAATATTAAAGGGCGTATCATTTAAATATTATTAAGAAAACTCAAGGGAAAATATAATAATCCTACCATTATATCAAGTTAGACGGAGTGTGAAATAAACCATGCCGTGAAGCAAGAAAACAGCAGTTTAAAGGAAAAAAAAAGCTATTTAAAGATCCGTTATTTAACAAAAAAACATTTTATTTGCAGTATAAAAAAATAATGGTAGAGGGTCCATTATTTTTTGTCCTGGCAAAAAAAAAGAAAAAAATATATAAGTATGCGAATTTTATTATCGTTAATTGGATTAAAAATAGAAGTTAAGCAAAAATTGTCTATTAAGATTTGGTAAGAGGTGGTTTCTTCCGGTAAAATTTTTATTATTTAAAAAAATTAATTTCGTATGTCGGTATTTACATAAATATGCATTGTTTGACCTATTTAATCTTGTTTTGTATCACTTTCTGTCTGACCGGAAATGACTGGTACTTATAAATAATAAATAGCACCATCGGCATATTTTCTCTTATTTCGATAGGCTGTGACATTTTGAATACATTGAAGTTTTTTTTAGAATATGTTAAGGATTTGTCAACGAGCCACCCTCGTTCCATTTGAAACAAAAAAAAATTTGCCCATAAGTAAAACTTTGTAAACTTTTCTCCGTTTGGGGGATGAAAAAAAAAAAAAAAAAGATCAAATTAATTTTTTCATGGTGTTTTAATTTAAAATTATCGGTTTTAACGTTTTACATCAACGGTATTTTTGGACAAAAAAGTATTTTTTTTTAAAGGGTCCTTTTTTTATTTTGTTCTAACCTATTATTTTAGGATAACAGGCTTTAAAAAAAACTTTTTGGTTTATATGGTAATGGATTTGTTTACCCCATTTTTGGGGGTTTAAAAGAAAATTGTTTTAAAAAAAAATATGACCAAAATAAATTTTTGTACAAAAAGTAATAAGTAGAGACCGGACATCGATAAAAAAAACCTTAAAAATTTGAGCTTAAAATATATAGAATATACCAAATAAAAATGCAAAAAATAATTTTAAATTCCTTTGGTATTTACGGTTTTTTTTTGATATTTTTATTCGGTGTGATTTCTTGTAGAATAATACAAAAGACGGCAATATAGTTTGGTTGATTTAATTTACCTTTCCTATGAAGAGCGGGGGGAGAAAAAAACAACAAAAACAAATATAAATCGGCTGGCCATTGCTAAAGAATTTTGTTAGAATTAAAATTTATTAAAAAATTTATGTTTAAAAAAATTTTTTTTAAAAAATTTTTTTTTTAAGGTTAAAGTGGACGCCATACACGGTTTATAAACTTATGGTACCACAGGAACAAAATTAAAAAAACAAACAAGTAAATATTTTAAATTTTTAAAACTATTAATCAAAATAAGTTAAATAAGTAACTAAAAATTACAACATTCACAATAAAATAATAAATAACTTTATATTCAAACATTATTAACTTAACCAATGCCTAGTTAAGAATATAACTAATTAA
>JAHBCN010008339.1:0-39365 GCA_019359885.1 Listronotus oregonensis
CTGTGTGTAATGCGAGTTTTGATGTTTTTCGTTACTTGAACTGTCATTAACATTGTGTGGGGTTTTTGCTTTAAAAAAAAATGTTGCGATTTGAAAAGAAAACAACAGAGTTAATTAGAAAAGAGGTGATGATATTATAGAATGTACACTTTAATAAATTGTTGTAATATTTCCAACTTATAAAGTAAGTTAATAAAAAATACTGTCAATATTATCTCAATAATATTATTGTCTAATTATTATGATGGCTGTCATGCGCCGGGAAATTTCCACTTATTAATGTCATGTCTTCATGCTCATGTGGATAAAAAATTCTCAAAAAATTTGCTGGTTACCATAGAAACAATGTCGAAATAAAGCATGTGACTGGTTAAAAATGACTGGTATAAAATTTTCAGTAAAATTATTTTAATTCATTGACAGCCATACCCAGACTATTTATTTATTTGAACCTATTAAAAACGATATAATAGCAATTTGTTGCATTAATTAAGATAACTGTTAACTACCTATCCCGCGAGTAATAAAAAACATAAAACAGCTGGGTAATAAATTACATTGACTTGTCTATCCATCTTACTCATATCCAATAAAGGTGTTGTTGACACATAAAATCAGATTATTTTAACAATGCTTGGAAAACACAAAAAATGTAAATTGTAGAATAAAACCGAGTTTGTATAACGCCAAGTACAAGATTCGATTTGCTTATCTGTATCGAAATAAAACGGGTCACAATAGCAATTTAATTAGTCGAAAAGGATTTAAGTATTATTTCTAGCGTTAAACTATTTTCTTATGTAAATTATGGCTCGATTAACACGCAAAAGGTTATTTTTAACGTTTTATTGTGGAGCTTGTACAGGGTGGCCAGATAAGAATGCAAAGTGCTGTATTTTGGAAACTATTCGTCGTAGAGACTTGCGGTAAAAAACTTTATGACTAAAGAGACCAAAAGAATACCGTGGAAAATATATTCAGATTTCCAAGGCGGTCGCCAGGGAGCGTAACCGCCATCTTAAACTTTTTAAGTGATTTTTCACTGAAATCTACCTAGTAAATGTTACCAAAAAATATATGCTTTTTAAAGCTCAGCTTTACTTGAGTAATTTTTGTTTAACACTTTGTGACGTATCTGTTAAAATAAAGTGGTGGGGGGTAATTCAATGTTTTCTTTTAAATAAACAGCTGTAACTCCTAAACGACTAAACGGATTTTAACAAACTTGGTCTCGTTGGAAAAAACATTTATTGCTCCATCAAATCCGTCTTATCTGTGATATGTCTAGTTCTTAGTAATGCCGCTAGAGCGCGTTTTTTGATCTAATAACAGAAAATTGCAAAATTCTCTAAAAAATTAAATGCAATAATATGACTTTTTTTTCATAAAAATGTTGTGAAATGATAGCTAAATAGGCCAGTGAAAACCGTATCTCGATATCTTATTCGTAGTCTTAAATATCAAAAAAGAATATTTAGTTATCATATAATTTTAATAAGACGCTATTACACCGATATTTATTTTTATTTATTTGTCTTTATTCAAGGTTTAATGATAAAATATCTTAATTTAATAATTTTTAAATAATTAAAATATTCTTTGTTCAAAAAATTAAAAAAAAGAACGCGTAGGGGCATAATACAAAAAATTACCGATTTTGAAATAAAACTAATGCCTCCTTAAATGCTCGAACTGTCTTTCATCACACTTAATGCATTGTTGAAGCCGATTATGCGTGGACATTACAGCAGCTTCAATTTCTGCTCTTGACAGGATGTGAATGGCTTCTTGTATTCGTATTTTCATGTCGTCTCTCGTTGTTGGTTGAATTTGGTAAACAATATCTTTCGACCGACATAGGTAGAAGTCCAAACAGGTGAGGTCTGGGGATCGGGGTGGCCAAGGAAATAGACTTTCTCGCCCAATCCACCTCTGTTGATATCTTAAATCTACATGTTCTCGCACATTTCTTGAGAAATGTGCTGGGCCACCGTCTAGTTGCAAAAACATATTTTGTCGTAATAGCAGGGGTATATCTTCTAATAATAGAGGCAACTGGTTTACCAGAAAATCAAGAAATACGGCACCATTTAGTGGTTGATCAAAGAAATAGGGACCTATAATAGTTCCGCCCAGAATGCCACACCACACATTGAGACTCCAATGGCCTTGATGTTGGACCTCCCGCAACCAGTGAGGATTGTTGTCAGACCAATAATGCATATTATGCAAATTAATGTTTCCATCACTCCTAAAAGTGGCCTCATCTGTCCAAAGAACTTCGGATAAAAATTCTCTATTTTCCCTAATCATGCCCAACATCCAATGATAATAATCTAACCGTCGGTCAAAGTCTTCGTGATTCAAGGCTTGATGTAAAACCATATTATATGGGCGCAGTCTAAAAATTTGAAAGAAACACATTGCGAAATATGTAAAGTAGTATTTTTTGTGACATAAAAACTTACCTGTGATCCTTTAAAATGTTTAGAATAGTACGTAGTAGTACGTGATATACCCAACGCGCAAGACAATAATATTGTCTTCCCTTGTTCTAGCCGAGTGTCTTCGCAACTGAGGTCGAAAGCTGCCAGTATTACGCAAATTTCGCACTAAACGCGGAAAAATTCTCGCATTGCGTAAACGCCGATTTGGATATCGAGCTCTGTATACCCTTTGAGCCAATGCCGCATTTTGAAGACATTCAATACCGCAATCATATTGACAGCTTCATCATTTGTAAAAGGCATTTTAATAGTTTTAACGCTTTACTTATGTGTGCAACGAACACAAATTGGACTGCCTAATTTTAATATTTGTTGACAAGTTGATTTTAGGCATTTGTTTTTTCCCCCATGGCCTACACTTCAATAATCTGCCTACCTTGCACTTGCATTTTATATGCATTGATTATTATGCCCCTACGCGTTTTTTTTAATTTTTGAACAAAGAATATTTTAATTATATAAAAATTATTAAATTAAGACATTTTATCATTGAACCTTGAAAAAAGACAAATAAATAAAAATAAATATCGGTGTAATAGCGTCTTATTAAAATTAAATGATAACTAAATATTCTTTCTTCGATATTTCAGGCTACCAATAAAATATCGAGATACGGTTTTCACTGGCCTATTTAGCTATCATTTCACTACATTTTTATGAAAAAAAGTCATAATATTGCATTTAATTTTTTAGAGAATTTTGCAATTTTCTGTTATTAGATCAAAAAAACGCGCTCTGGCGGCATTACTAAGAACTAGCCATATCACAGATAAGACGGATTTATTGGAGCAATAAATGTTTTTTCCATCGAGACCAAGTTTGTTAAAATCCGTTCAGTCGTTTAGGAGTTACAGCTGTTTATTTAAAAAAACATTGAATTACCCCCCACCACTTTAATTTAATAGATACGTCACAAAGTGTTAAACAAAAATTACTGAAGTAAAGCTGAGCTTTAAAAAGCATATATTTTTTGGTAACATTTACTGGGTAGATTTCAGTAAAAAATCGACCTAGCGACCATCTTGGAAGTCTGAAAATATTTCCATGGTATTCTTTTGGCCACTTTAGTCATAAATTTTTTTACCGCAAGTCTCTACGACGAATAGTTTCCAAAATACAGCACTTTGCATTCCTATCTGGCCACCCTGTTACAAACAAGCGGTAAAAACATAAGCATATTTTAATGTAATAGTCACTTAGGCTAACGCAAACGTTAAAAAATGTTAATAAAAGACACACCTCTAACTAAATACAAAATAGTTTTTTCCTAGTACCATATCTATTTCAATTTTAGCTTTATTTTGCGTGATTAGCAATGTTTTTTTTTTTTTTTGAATCTTGGGACAATCCAGGAAGGCTAAAGGCACAAGTGCTAACGTACCGTGGATGTCTTAATAGTCTGAACACTCTGGAGATGAGGAAACGAACAAAAGGAAAAGTTTGGGGCCTTTTAAGTTGGACTGTTAAAGGATGCATAGAAGTAAAAGTACGTGTTGCTCTGTTGGGAGCTGCCAGAGAAGGAATTATACAGACTCCTCGGAGCAGAAGCCGTAAAATACACATAAAAGAGCGACAGGTCCCCTATAGCCCGTCGGTGGGCGAGAGAATAGTACAGGATCCCATTGCTCGATTCTGCAGGTATCTGTTTTTTTTTTTATACAACCAATTTTAAATGAATGTTAAGGAAGTATGCAATGGATTAGAGATGGGTTGTTTCTAAAAAATTAGCCGCAAATAACTTGCAACTATATGTTTTTTAATGAACTTTACGACATTTGAAAGATAATAATGTTACAAATTAAAAAAGAAATGGTTGCCAGCTCTCAGTCAGCCGCAGCGTTAGGGTTGCCAGCTGTAAACAGGTATATCAGTGTTAATTGATTACACTTACCTTTTCTTTTTAATTTTTGATACAAAATTAAAGTTTTATATATACTAATTTGGATTTCTCTTTCGATCTAGAAAGTACTTTGCTTCTTCTAATCTGTATATTCTGCTAAAAAATAATTTTCTTAAATCTGCGGAATGGCGGCCCCTACAACTCTTTGCATTTTTAATTTTATTTAAAGAGAAGTTGTTCTCTTATTAAAGGAAAGCTTCCTTCTAGTCTAAGATCCCACTGCTCGATTCTGCAGGTATCTGTTTTTTTGATACTACCAATTTTAAATGAATGTTAAGGAAGTATGCAATGAATTAGGGATAGGTTGCCTAAAAAAAATTAGCCGCAATTATCTGTAATTAATTTTAGTCTGATTAATTTGCTAACATAACTTGCAACTATATGTTTTTTTAATGAACTTTACGACATTTGAAAGATAATAATGTCAAAAATTGAAAAATAAGTGGTTGCCAGTTCTCAGTCAGCCGCAGCGTTAGGGTTGCCAGCTGTAAACAGGTATATCAGTGTTAATTGATTACACTTACCTTTTTTTTAATTTTTGATACAAAATTAAAGTTTTATATATACTTATTACAAAAATTCATGGTTGCCAGTTGGAAAATGGCGCAAACAGAGGTTGCCATGATTTCAATGAACGATTCTCGCTCCAGGTAATTGGAAGCGCAAGAGAGAAGATTTACGGCCGAGTGATGATCGCGTTGTTAAATTTGGCAATGGACTTAGCAATTCTTAAAAGTTAACAACGGCTTAGAATGTTTAACAAAACGTCATTGTCAGTGTTATTCAATGATTTTAGAAGACCACCTGTCAAAATCTGACATTTTGTAAAACATTCTAAACCGTTGTTAACTTTTAACAATTGCTAAGTTCATTGCTAAATTTAACAACGCGATCATCACTCGGCCGTAAATATTTTAATAGTAAAGTATATATTTATGTAAATAGAGAGGACCACTTAATCATAAAAAAGGTAATTTTTTACTTACCGGGCCCAGGGCCGATTTTATTAAAATTTTGTATACAGGGGTTTTTGGGGCGCATATCACGAATCTAAAGTCATATTTTGTCGGACTCTGCTAATTTTTGAGTTATAACGCCCCACTTGAACCTAACCTCACATCTGCACAAACTCCTAAAATTCCTCCTTCTTAAAACTGATTACACCCAAAATGGAAGATTTTATGGTAATATACTTATTATTTTATACGATAAATTTAATTTTACCTTAATTTAACAATTATTTTTAATAAAAAAAGCACAACAAGCGCTTCTCAAAAAATAATATTTTTACTTTTTAAATGTCAACAAAATTGTCTGGGTATTTTAAACAATTTTATGTTGGTATACGAGGGACCCGCGAAACAACTTTACGACATTTGAAAGATAATAATCTCACAAATTGAAAAAAAATGGTTGCCAGCTCTCAGTCAGCCGCAGCGTTAGGGTTGCCAGCTGTAAACAGGTATATTAGTGTTAATTGTTTACACTTACCTGTTTTTTTTTTAATTTTTAATACAAAATTAAAGTTTCATATGTACTAATTACAAAAATCCATGGTTGCCAGTTGGAAAATGGCCGCAAACAGAGGTGGCCATGATTTCAATAAACGATTCTCGCTCCAGGTAAGTGGAAGCGCAAGAGAGAAGAGGCACGCATTGTTATGTGCTGTAAACAAGGAAAAAACATGGCAGCTGTGATCCTAATACCATAACGACAGTTTACGTATAGTATACTAGTGATGGGCATAATCGGATTATTTTAAGAATCGAATTATTGAATTATGAATGATTTCAATAATCGGATTAATTGATAATTCAAATTTTAATCGTTAAATTTTAAATTTTTGATTTCTGAATGAATATGTAACTTGATTCCGATGTAACTAAATACAAACACCAAATATTATATACAGTTTGTCAAAAAAGTCCGGGATCCCCTTAATAATTCGTCAACGGGGATCCTGGACTTTTAAACACTGTATATTTATTATTATTATTATTATTATTTTAGTAAGTAAATTTTTCATTTGCCATAATATTTTATGGTAATTTTTTACTTACCGGGCCCACGGCCGATTTTATTAGAATTTTGTATCCCGGCGATTTTTGGGGCGCTGATCATGAATCTGAAGTCAAATTTGTTCGTACTCTGCTAGTTTTTAAGTTATAACGCCCCACTCGAACCTAACCAGCAAAACTTTCCTAAAATTCCTCCTTCTTAAAACTGACTACACTTAAAATGGAAGATTTTATCGAAATACACTTATTATTTTATAAGATAAATTTAATTTCACCTTCATTTAACAAATATTTTTAATAAAAAGAGCACAAGCACTTCCCAAAAATATTATTTTTACATTTATAAATGTCAACAAAATTGTCTAGAGATTTTAGACTGTTTTATGTTGGTACGCTAGGGACCCGCGAAACCATTGAATGGCCTACTTTATAAATTTGAATTATTTTTATTTTTCGCGATATAAATTTAAAAATTAAGCGCATTCAATTGTTTCGCGGGTCCCTCGTATACCAACATAAAATTGTTTAAAATACCCAGACAATTTTGTTGACATTTAAAAAGTAAAAATATTATTTTTTGGGAAGCGCTTGTTGTGCTTTTTTTATTAAAAATAATTGTTAAATTAAGGTAAAATTAAATTTATCGTATAAAATAATAAGTATATTACCATAAAATCTTCCATTTTGGGTGTAATCAGTTTTAAGAAGGAGGAATTTTAGGAGTTTGTGCAGATGTGAGGTTAGGTTCAAGTGGGGCGTTATAACTCAAAAACTAGCAGAGTCCGACAAAATATGACTTTAGATTCGTGATAAGCGCCCCAAAAACCCCTGTATACAAAATTTTAATAAAATCGGCCCTGGGCCCGGTAAGTAAAAAATTACCTTTTTTATAATTAAGTTGTCCTCTCTATTTACATAAATATATACTTTACTATTAAAATATTTACGGCCGAGTGATGATCGCGTTGTTAAATTTAGCAATGAACTTAGCAATTGTAAAAAGTTAACAACGGTTTAGAATGTTTTACAAAATGTCAGATTTTGACAGGTTGTCTTCTAAAATCATTGAATAACACTGACAATGACGTTTTGTTAAACATTCTAAACCGATGTTAACTTTTAACAATTGCTAAGTCCATTGCTAAATTTAACAACGCGATCATCACTCGGCCGTAAATCTTCTCTCTTGCGCTTCCAATTACCTGGAGCGAGAATCGTTCATTGAAATCATGGCAACCTCTGTTTGCGGCCATTTTCCAACTGGGAATTTTGTAATAAGTATATATAAAACTTTAATTTTGTATCAATAATTAAAAAAAAAAAAGGTAGGTGTAAACAATTAACACTGATATAGCTGTTTACAGCTGGCAACCCTAACGCTGCGGCTGACTGAGAGCTGGCAACCATTTATTTTTCAATTTGTGACATTATTATCTTTCAAATGTCGTAAAGTTCATTAAAAAAACATATAGTTGCAAGTTATGTTAGCAAATTAATCAGACTAAAATTAAATACAGATAATTGCGGCTAATTTTTTATAGGCAACCTATCCCTAATCCATTGCATACTTCCTCAACATTCATTTAAAATTGGTAGTATCAAAATAAACAGATACCTGCAGAATCGAGCAGTGGGATCTTAGACTAGAAGGAAGCTTTCCTTTAATAAGAGAACAACTTCTCTTTAAATAAAATTAAAAATGCAAAGAGTTGTAGGGGCCGCCATTTCCCAGATTTAAGAAAATTATTTTTTAGCAGAATATACAGATTAGAAGAAGCAAAGTTTCTAGATCGAAAGAGAAATCCAAGCTTTTTTTAAAGCTGATAAGGCTATGAATGTAATATCTTTGAGCACGTTAAGGATATTTTTAAAAGTAACGGCAACAAAATTAAATAATTCTTTGTTCTGCAGAATTTGATCACTCATATGTATCGGATGAGTATTGGCAAACTTTTTTCGCGACAGCGAATGAGAATGTGTTTAAGCGACATTTAACTAGACAATATTTTTGACTCACCAATCCAGGATTAGTTTAAGGTATTGAGAAAGAGATATCTGCATTACCTTGCGCTTGTTTTCCAAATCAGGAGTAGAGGCTGGCTTAAAAAATTTAATGTTAGATTGGAGGGTATTATAGTTAGCAAGACTATGAATATGATTGATTGTGGAAGAGAGAAGATCGTTGATGTGAAGAAGAAGAGCAGACCAGCGTTAATTTGGTAGGTAGGTACGTTTAAAGTGAGTGGGTATAACACCCTTCCACCGCGACCGATCGGTCTATTGTGGCTCACACATTTTTATATTTCTCCCACCAGGTCCAGACTCCTAATAAATCTGATAATCCTGTTGGGAGAGAGATCCTTTACCTCCCCCGACAACAAAGTGTCATTGCCGAGGATTGCGAATCTTAGTCGTGCCATTGCTGGGCACGAACACAGTATGTGTTCTGCCGATTCATCCCCCCATGTACATGCGGCATTCGGCGTCTTCCGCTAGGCCGATCTTGAGCATTTGGTATTTCAATCTGCAGTATCCCGGGTACAGTCCAACTAGAGTTTTAAGGTATACCCTTGATTGCTCCAGTAGTTTGACAGTACATTGTTGGTTCGGTGGGCTTATGAAGGCCTTCGAGTGTCTGAGACCCGGAAGTCCATGCCAGTACCGAAGATTTTCTCTTTGTGTCCAAGTTAATTTGGTAACAGCTTAAAGAATGATTATCTACAATAACTGATATACGTCGATAAGAAAGAAAACTAAAAAGTTAAGAACAAGGCTTAGGGAAAAGACCGTAAAAAGGAAGTTAGTTAAGGAGCTCATCATGCCCGACCTGGTTAAAAGCTTTGGATAAGTCAAGAGCAACAATCTGGGATTTACCCAGAAACTCTAGAGACTTGTTTCGATTGTGTGCAAGCTCAGCAGCTAATTTTTTTAAGACGATTGCTGGTATGCCATCCAGCTAGACGAGTTTTTGATTTAAAAAAAATTAAGGATATGCTTGTAAAAATGATATTGGAAATTTTATGAAGAACAGGGGCAAATTCTGGAAGAAAAAAAATACTGTAGGTCAAGGAAAGAATTAGCAGTAAATTCATTGGCACATATTTTGGCTTTTCCTTAAGGAGTAGAAACAATTTTATCTTTAGAGGGTAAAAATAAATTTGACATAAGATTTGATTAACGTTTTTGGCAAAGGACCAGAAGAATATACTACCAGTTAAGAAAGAGAGAAACTTTACCTTCTATCCGATTGTTAAAAACGGCTTTGGCAAGATACTTTAATTATACTAATGTCTGGCTTAGATGCTAGCCTATTGATTTTCGAAGCTAGGGTTTTAAAAAATTCTTATGGAAACATATGTCGTAAAAATCCTTTTCTTTATGAGCAACATAACAAAAGCTTCTGGATCCTCTTAAAGAAAACGGGCTACTTCAATAAGATATAAGCCAATAGGTTTCGGTACAAAACATAATTTCACTTAAATTTATTTTAAATTTTTTGGTAAAATTTAAATAACGAATGTATAATTTCCTTCAAACAGGAGCAACCAAATCTTGTTGAACAAAGAATCATTGAATCTTGTGGTAGTTAGCTTTAAAAAACACTTTAATGTACACAAATACATTAAATTTACAGCTGCAGCAGCTTTCAGGAAGTTTAGATCATCATTTTTAGCCGAAAAGTAGTTTCTCCTTCTATTCTGTAGTTTGTATTTATTGCAAACCAGATCCTACCTGGAACAGTATTGTCATGTCTTAATGTTTTTAACAACAATGACAATTCTGGACTTAATTTAAAGTATCATCATATTCTCAGAATAATGCTTTCTTTATTTGCCCACCAATAATCTCCTTTTTTATAGGTATTTCCACGGCTTCTGCTTGAAATGATTAGGCTTAGTATCAAAATACTATTATGTGTAAACTATTTAATAATTGTAAGTTTAAGATCTTTAACTATTTTGTGGAATCTAAAAGATTAGTTAGGAAAATGATTTAAAATAAAATGAGAGGAGATGCCATAAAATTAACATTTTTCTTATGAGGTACCTTATTTATTGGTACGCTTTTGAGTGTTCCATTTTTTTCGATACGTGTTAAAAAAGAAAAATGGAATAGTACATTTATTTTAATCAAGAACAGAGTAAATAATTTTAATAACCTTACAAAAAAAATTGTTACTTCATTAAGAATATTATAAAAAGGTAATATTAAATACTTGAATGCCAAAACACAAAATGCCAACTTTTTTTTTAATCTAGCGTTTTTTACCTTGTTTAATACATTATAGTAAAAGTTAATCGTATTTAATCATTACAATACTAACATAACATTCTAATAATTTAAGTGTTCAATAAAGCCGCTTTTATTCCCAACGCAAGCCCTCCCTATTAGGTTAATTTTAAAAACAATTTTGTTTCTTAGATTGTCATCATATCTGCTTCTCTGGCGATAAAATAGAGTTTTTAAATGCCCCCATGAAAACATGTTTAATAATAAGTTATTGAGGCTACTTAGTGGCCAATTGACTTAGAGTACCACTGGTTTAAAAAGTCGACAATATCATGAACTGTCAAAGGTGGAGGTCCCTTCTGCTTCTTATAAATATTTTTATATTCTGCCAGTGATACTTTATTAGGGAGGTTTTTAAATTTTTTTTAATGGTTTTAGGTATCTTTATCCTAATTTCTTATTTATTAGATCTTACACTTAAATAATATGAAAAGGAATATACCGTTTTAAAGATCTGCCGATATCTTGGCAAGAATCTGCAATTAATCTACTTAGATTGTTTCTAAAATAATTAAGCACTGAACGATCTTGCACTAGGTTCTTGCAATGGCGTTTATTAACATGTTATGACCTAGTTTTTTGAATGAAATAATAGTATATTACATAACAAGTGTGGTAAGTAGATTTTTAGCGCACGAAAAGTGAAGTTTTAAAACGAGCCAAAGGCGAGTTTTGCATTCACTTAAGTGCGCTAAAACCGTTGACCAATCGAGTTATGTATAGTATTTTATCTACAACCGTCAGGTTTTTTTGTGATGATAATTTTTCTTTGACGTTTATCCCAATTTTACCCTAGCAATTGGTTAAACTACCAGTTACCTCAATCGGTGTAAGCCATTGTCAAAATGACACCACCGCAAAAAAAATTATTTTAATCGGCAGTCGTAAATATAGGAAATGTGAGCAATTCGACTATTACGTTTAATTTTTAGGAATATTATCAGTATGTTAGGTAATTTACGTGGGGAGTAATAATTGTTTAACGATGTTTAAATAAACGATTTTTCTAAAAGTCCTTAGTACAAATGATCTTACCGCACTAGTGCGGTAAAGTAACAGTTACCAAACTAGTGCGGTAAAGTGACACTTACCACCCTTAAAATAGTGTTTGTAACGTTAGTTACCGCACAGTTGTAGATAAAATACTTTTATTGTATTCGACAAAATATCTCTGGCGGGTCTTCTGTCATTTTAATTCCTTATGTAAAATAGTTTTATGATCTAGAAATTTTTCTTTAGGAAATCCTTTATTTTTAATAATTCTTAAATGCTAGACTGTGACAAAATATCGATATTTTGTGTGTTGGTTAGTTGTGGTTTTTATAGCAACCTTTCTTTATTTTCTAATTCAGATCGCAAATATCTCATATAAATAAAATAATTTTAGTTACTGCTAAAAATAAATACGACATATGTTTAATTAAAACTCATAAAAATAAGATGCTTTTAGAAATGAAGCAAGAAATAAGATGTCCCATTAAGAAAAACGTTATCTCGTTATTCTTTGGTTGATTTAAATCTTATTTCGTGCTGTCGGATTCTACTGAAAAAAATACACAAGTTGACAATTTTTTTTAATTTAAAAAATGACACAAATTTGTTACTGTTCAATCTTTGGAGCACCCTGTACACAAATCTGCTAAAACGAATTTTAGCTTACAAAATTAAAACTCATATACCTATTTAGTAAGGAGTTTCTACTCACCCTTTAATCCTTTTATTTAAAAAAGACTTCCTTTATTAGGCGCAAAACGTTTCCTTATTGAATGGCTCACAGAGAAAATAAATTTGCAAATATATTAAACCTGTTTCAGTAAGCTAATTCAAATACTGATACAAAGCGCTCTTTAAGTAATATCTGCCTTTGATTGTAGTGTCTCATCTTATTTTCGCAAGCATAAAGTTCCTCGTCGACTGGTTGCAATTTAAAGTTTTAAGATTTTCTTAAAAGAATATTTGTAATAAAGGTCGATTAAAAATCTTTTTAATACTCTTTTAATGGTTGGACTCATATTGTATTTGTACTTATGTACAGAAAAAGGGCCTTTTCAATAAATATAGTATTGGAAAAACTACAAAGGATAGAACAAATCTATTTGCATTTTCTTAAGTTTAAGTTTTGAAATAACTGCGACGGCAAACAAAGATCGCGGCTAACTTAATTTGTTTTGGAGATACAGAGCGTTTTTTAAATTTTTTGGGGAGCAAAAGGAAAATGCCGGCGCTCCCTGGAAACGTTGCCTGCAATGGCAACGGCCAATCCTTCCACCACCGAAGTTTAATGCAAACAGCATCAAACAACAGGCTTATTTCAGAGCCGACTCTGACGATCGCTAGCCTGAATGTTGAAGGAATAACAAAGAACAAACAGGACCTTCTCTCACAACTTTGCCAAACCCACAAATGGGACGTACTTCGCATCCAAGAAACGTACAGAGACGCAACGTCAGACAGACCCGAAATAAACGGCATGCGCCTAGTTGTTGATTCACCTCATAGAAAATAGGGAATAACCATAACATCCTCCAGCAGAACGGTGACGGACGATATCGAGATTCTAACCGTTGAATGCGGACCCTACACAGTGACATCAGTCTATAAACCACCAAAGACCTTTAACTTGCAATGCCGAACAACTTTGGGAAGCAGGAAACGCAATTTATCATAGGTGATTTTAACTGCCACAGTACTACATTGGGCTACAGTAAAACCGAACCTAACGGAAACTGCTGGAAGAATGGATGGATGCAAATAACTTCTCCCTTCTGCATGACCCAAAACTGCCGTGCTCCTTTGCCAGCAAAATCTGGAAACGAGGTTACAATCCTGAAATTGTTTCGTTAGCAGCTATATCCATGACTGCTGCATTAAAAGTGTGCACGAAGCCATACCAAAAACACAACATAGGCCTACCAGTATCCAAGTTTTTTCGGCAGTTAAAGTTACAAGAATACCCCTTAGGAGAAGATTTAACTTTAAAAAAAGCCAGCTGGCCAGATTTCTCCCAAGAACTTGATAAAGAAATTTCAAACATTGACCCTATTCCTGAAAACTATTCACGTTTTATAGAAATACTACAGAAAGTTTCAAAACGACTATTCCAAGAGGTTGCAGGGAAAATTTTATCCCAGGACTCTCTGACAGAAATAAGTATATCTTGGCTCAATACGAAGACCTCTACTTGAGGGATCCATTCAGTGAAGAAACAATAAAATGTGGTACAACCTTGATGACAGCGAAACACGACAGAAAAAATGGGTGGAAACCCTGGAAAGAATGGATATGTCACACAGTAGCAAAATAGCATGGAACCTAATTAAAAAGTTCGATGGTAAACCGAAATCGACTAAGCCCCCGGCAAAAGTAACACCTAACCAAGTTGCCCACCAACTCCTTCTTAATGGCAAGCCTACCATAAAATGCCAAAAAGTTAAACTGCAACGAAACGCTGAAACAGAAATAAAAATTTCACAACTTCCTTTTTCATGAAAGAGTAAACAAAGGGGTAAACACCATGAAAAAAAAGGCAAGGCAGCTGGAGCCGATGACATTTTGTGTGAAACAAATCTAAAACTTGGCATGGGTACTAATACCGAATCCTAAAACTCTTTAACAACTGCGTGAAATATTTAAAAAACCCTAAGATGGGAAAACTCCAAAAATAGCACTTCTGAAGCCTGGTAAAACCCAGACTCCCCAAAAAGCTACCGGTTTTATCGCTTCTATGCCACTTTTTAAACTGTACGAAAAGTAAATTTCATCGAATTGGAGACACTGTTGGTAAAAGGATAATACCACAACAAGCCGGCTTTAGACCCGGGAAATCCTGCACCAACCAGATTTTAGCCCTTACCGAGCACATAGAGAAAGGTTTCGAGAACAAACGGATTACTGGTCTGGCTTTAGTGGACTTAAGTGCAGGTAAAAACCTATGAAGTGACAAGAGATTATCAACTTACAAAAATAATAGAATCACTGCTGCAAAACAGGCAATTCTATGTAACCCTTGAGGGTAAAAAAGCCGCTGGCGAATCCAGATGAATGGCCTGGCTCACGGAAGCGTGCTAGCCCCAATTCTTTTTAATATGTTTACGAACGACCAGCCAATACCCTGTTGCACTAAAGATTTTCTCTATGCAGACGACCTAGCAATTACCCTCGCAAGGAAGAACATTTTCGCAGGTGAAGGAAAAGCTGAAAAACACCTTTAAAGCAATGTCTGAATACTACAAAGAAAACTCACTTAAGTTAAACCCATCAAAAACTCAGGTTAGCGCATTTCACCTCCATACACGCCTGGCCCACAGAAAGCTGCCCGTCGTTTGGAACGACACCATCCTTGAACATACCGACAAGCCCACATACCTAGGGGTTACTCTAGATAGATCGCTGACATATAAACACCATTGCGACAAAGCCCGCCAAAAAGTATCTGCAAGAAATAACATTTTAAGGAAGCTCTTAAACAGCAAATGGGGTGCAAAGCCCACCGTTCTTAGGACAACTGCCCAAGCACTCTGCTTCTCTACCGCAGAATTCGCAGCCCTGTATGGTCAAGATCGGCGCATGCTAAAAAAGTGGATATACGCCTCAACGAAACGTGCAGACTGGTAACAGGTTGTATGAAGCCTACGCCTGTGGAAAAGCTCTATAGAGCAGCGGGTGTTAGTAGCCCTGAATCACGTAGGGAAGTACACGAATTCGGTGAAAAGTTTAAGAAAACCTTCGACGATCGCCATCCCCTATTCGGAATTTCCAGTGGGTCTCACAGACTGAAATCCAGACACCGATTCCTCGACAACGTTTTAGATGAGCCGCCCACCAGCTATCCTTTGTCAGAAGTAGCGCCAAATGGTACTGCATGTTAATGGAAAACATGGAGAATGCTACACCGTATTAGAACTGGGGTCGCCCCAGTAAAAATCAACCTAATTAAGTGGAACCTCATTCCAGAAACTGACGACAAGTGCGAATGTGGTGCGCTGCAGACGATGGACCATCTCCTCGCATGCACTGACTGTCCTGCAACTTGTTCCTTGGATATTCTATGGCTAGCGAGACCTCAAGCATTGGACATGGCTCAATACTGGGCCGAAAAGCTATAAAGCACTCCGGACACAAAAAAGTAAAAGTAAGTTTTAAATTTTGACGATTTCAGTCCACCTCTGCAACGCGGTTCTTAGTCAAGAAAAAATTGGTAGGTACAATATTTATGTAAAATTTTACGCGGAATCCAGTGGCGTACCTAATTATTTTTATCACTTACAGTTTGAAATTATTACGTAGAGTTGCCTTTTTAAAAAATGCACCCTGTATATAATTGGACTATTTGTTTCACAATATTTTTTTTATTTGTGGACACTATAAACTTTATATTTATTTTTAAAAAAACTAGTTATTAGTAAAAAAATTGAAGAAAACCCTCATACAATATAAATTTTGCACATCCTTCATTGCAATAAACCCATCAAATTGTTGTTTACTTTTATAAAAATAATAAGCATTATTTTTAAACTGATAGCTTATTGCCTCTTTGTTTATTTTTAATTTTAAATAACTAAATACCAATTTTGTTAAGTAGAATGGAAGTTGCCTTAAAAACAAATGATCGCTGCAATATTTTGTATAATATTTAACCAAAAAATAAGAATTACATACTGCCAGGTTTTTATATTCTTAAATTTTAATTTAAATAAAATAAAGTTTAAAAACTTTTAAAAATACTATACTATTATTGAATTTTATATTACTGTGCCATACTCTTTTCAAAGTGTAGGCGCCCTCTCGCACATATCCATGTTGCGTACCAACTGACTTACTTACAAACAGCTTTATTAATTACATACATATTTACAATACTTCCCAATACTGCATGTTTACATAAAATATATTTACAAAACATAAACACAAGTATATACAATATTTATATGTTACATTCTCGAGTGCCTTCGTAGGCTTTGAGAATGGGCGACAACCGAGTGAGGGTTGGGGCTGGTGGAAACCCTAGGTGTTGGTATTGGTTTCGGGATGGATGACATTTTCCGATTAGTCATCTCACAAATGTTATTAGGCATTGGTTCTGCTAAAAGCTTGTGAAAATTTTATTAATTGAGTTCTATTAACATATTGTATATAAAAAGTGTTGCTGGGAAAAGTACCCAAAACCCAGCTTGTTGCGTACCAACTGGTTTTACACAGATATGCAGGACCACCGGCTTAACGTGCCTTTCAAAGCACATGTGAGAGAGTTTACAGGCAGAATACTACACAGTGGTTTGTCATTGCCTTCTGTGATGTGATGAGCTATAAAAAAGTCCAACGGACTATGCGGGAATCGAACCCGGGTCTCCACGGTGAGAGGCTCAAACTCAAACGCAAACAAGTGCTATATTAATTAATTATAAGTTACAGCCAGGCTTGAGCCGATGGTCGCTCGATTTTGGTTGCGTGAATATCGTCGTTTCCCGTGGTGACATTACAAACGACTAAGCAGTTTATTGTTGCTTAAAAAGCTTAAAGGGTTAATGTTTTAATGATTTGTACTTACTTTATTTTAACTGGTTTTTATAGGAAAAGGCTTATGCAAAAACCTATTTGATTTTACACAGGTACGCGTAGCACGCGTGGAAACCAAGTTTTGTCACCTTGGTGCTTGCATACTATCTTTCATTCTCGTTTATACGTATCATTTATACTTTATATACATTTGATCTTGTTCTCGTTGTTTATTTATGCTATATGTTCCTTCATCCCTAGATAGTCAATTCCACGAAACCTGCTGCCCGCAGAAGTTTTTCCCTCTCCTCCCAATCTCCAAATATTTAACGTCCGTTTGAGCAAACGCCCTCTCACCACACTTAAGACACCCACGGTATGTTAGTACTTAGGCATCAGCCTTCGTGGACTGTTCCAAGATAAATTAAATAAAGTTGTTTGCCGTTTTTAAGACATAAAAAAAACTTAAAAATTATTCTTAAAATTAGGCAACGATTAAAATTTTAAATACCTATGTCAATTTTGCTTTAAAATCTTGGAATTTTTTTTTCAATTTCTGACGCAATGTCTCAAATGACAGAATATTTGTTGTAAAAAACAGTTTTCTTATTTTTAAAAATATTAATGGTGATAAGTTGGTTAATATTCAGGTTTCCTAAAATAATCTCAGCATTAAGCAAAGAAAATCAAGTATTATTTAAATTAGTCAATATTGAAGCTACACAGTTATCTACATTTTGTAGGAATACTTTCTTTTATTATTTGCTAAAATACTGGAAGCATTTTAGTTTATTCTGTGATTGATATTAGATGCATTTTAACAGATTTTTAGTTTAAAGGGAATTTTGTGTTGTTTATATATATTTTGTGAGCTTAGCTAAAGGTTTTAAAGTTTAAACTACATGAAATTTATTACATTCACAAATTATTTTATAAATATCATTATTTGTATTTTTGTTTATATAATACGTTTCTTTGGTCTTTAAAATCTAATTGTGTTTTTTGTTGAATATAAGTATTTAACAAATTAAACATTCGTGGCAATCAAGTCTTTACCCTGGCACCTGAACCAAGGCAATCCCTATTAACAGGTAATCAAATGAATGTTCTTTATTAATAAAAACTAATTTTAAATCAAATTATTTTTTATCCTTAATCAGTTATAAAACAAAACTTTCATTCAAAAAAATATTCTCGTTAAAAAAACTTAGGCAGGTGGATCTCATAAAAACAGCACAAAATATTAAAACGGGATCCATAGCAGATTCTTGGCTTTAATGAAACATATTTTTATGATATATATGCATTTTTGAAGAAGTTAAGCACCTGGGTACAGGATGGAGCCGAGCTAGCGGCTTTCTGGTGCGTTTAAAAATGAAAGAGGGCGAATTTATAAGATGGAAATAAATAATGGGAAAAGTAAAGGATATAGGCCGAGTGGTGGAATAACCCTAATATATTTGAAAATAATAGCATAAAATGGTTTATTTCACATTAAACGTTTAAAAAGTTTTACAATATGTAAATCATATTTTAATAAGTAAACATAATGCATTATTATTTGGAAAAAACAAGATAAAGAAATTCGGTAAAGACCGGGGATATTTTTTATCATAGGTTCTTTATTATATTTTTTAAATGTTTATTTTAAATTGGTAAAGATATCTTGGACTTTAAAAAACTTTAAAAATAAGATACTAATTAGAAATTTGGTAAAGACCGGAGACAGCTTTTATCATAAATCCTTTTTTTGTTACATTTTATAAAAAAATAGACTATTTTAAATTAATTTATTCCTATTTTTTCCGTATTTTTAAACCGTTGTCAATTTATTATCGAAACGTTATTTGCTTTTTATAGTAATTTTTAGGTTAATCTGCCAATTCTAAAGGGTCAAGAAATTGCATGCTCAAGTATATACCCTTAAACTAGGAACGTGCAAAAATCTAAAAAAATATTTTTTTATTATTAATAAGTGTACTTATATATTTACTTGGTAAGGTAAAACGTTAGTTTTTTAACCGGTATTTAATACAAGCAAATTTATGTATAACGGTTTGGTGATTTTAGGTTTAAAATGGATTTCTTAAAACGGTACAAAATATTTACTTTCTTATTTTTTTATAGATTAAAGTTTTATCATCGTTAAAAAAACACTCTTTAGTTCAATGTCTTAGCCCACAGCCAATATCCGCAGACCGCAGATTATGACTTATGTTCCCACCTCAGTCAGTAGTAGTACTTTTTTCGGCACCGTATATAATTATAATGCTAATGACAAAGACTTATACTGCGTTCTGTTTTTATAAGTACACATACACATATAAGCCCACTGAAGGACAAAGGAGATGGCTACAAATCAGTCTGGAAATCAATCATAAAAATAAAATTAGTAAAAACGTATCACTGAATAATAGATTAACATATTAGCTTGATTGCTATAGTTTTAATAATCCTATCAGAGACAAAAACCTAAAAAAATATGCCTATTACTAGTATAAAAAATTACAAATAATATCTTAGAATGCCTTTGGTAATATAAAAATGTTTGTTAAACTTATTGTCTTTAGGTACAAATATACCCTTGCACCACTCTTAGCTATGTCGGTAAATAAGACAATAATAAATAATTTTTACGCCTGAATAAATGATAGACAACAAGAAATTTATTGGTTTAAAATTAAAGACCAATAATTTTATTTCAAAATCCTCTTTTAAAATGAATTCTAAAGTTTTAATAGCAACTTTCCAGCGAGAAACTTTATGTTGTTTGGATTAAGATCTAATGCCGCAATCCGCAAGCAAACAATACTTGATGGGCGCTTTGTATCAGTATTCGGCTTTGCTTAGTGAAGCAGGTTTAATATCTTTGTAAATTTATTTACTTTTGGAAGGATTTAATAAGAAAACGTTTTATCTTTAAAGGAAGAATGCCCCTTTGAATAGTAAGGAAAGCAATCATTCTAGTCTTGTAATAAATTAGTGAAATTGCCTTTTTCTCTTGTAAATATATCAATAAATACTTAAGAGTTTAAGTACTAATGGCCATTGGCACCAAAAGAGGCAATGTGATTGGCTATATAATGCATATTTAAGGAATGCCTAAGGCTAGGGGTTCCTTGAAATTTTTGGTGCGACTGGGCATAAGTACCTTGGTGTTTAAAGGATAAACAATATCCAACTATATAATGTTTGCGAGGTTATTACATCATTTCTATTTAGTCTAGCGATTAGGTAACTATGTGTTTAAACATTAATAAAAAATATCTTTGTATATATTCCGATTTTTAAAAGTTCGTTTTTCTTCATGAACCGTCTCCCTTTTGGAAGTTGACTATCATCATTGCTATTCTGATTTTGAAAGCTGCTCCCTTAAATAGGTCGAATGACGTGACATTGAACCATTCTCGCAAATTCCCAAGCCATGATATTTTTCTTCTTCCCATAGGTCTTTTTTCTACAATTTTTCGCTGGATTATGAATTGCAGAATCTGATACTTTGGACCTCTTACGATGTGGACAAGATATTGCAATTTTCTTTTGTTCACTTTATGAAGGATCTCTACGCTTTTCTTTATTCTTTTTAGAACCTCCACGGTGGTCACATGTTCTGTCTAATAGATTCTCAACATTCGACGCTAGGTCCACATCTCAAAGGCTTCTAGTTTCCTCTCGCAATACACATTAAGGGTCCAAGTTTCTACACCATAAAATAGAACTGGAGATGCATAACATATGTGCATCCAAATTCTTAGGTCCAGGCTCAGATCGCGACTACAGAGCAGCTTCTTGATCTTCACAAAGGATGCACGGGCTTTCTCAATGCGAATCCTTGTTTCTGAATAATAATTCACGGACCCCCTTCCACATATAGATGTTCATTGGTTACTTTAGTCTTGGTGACACTTATGTATTTGATCTTTTTAACCTTGAGTGTCAGTCAGACCATATTCTCATCTAGCTGTAATGACATTATTCAACATATTCTGAAAGTCTTGCATGTTTTCGGCGAGAAGTACTGTAACGTCATCATAACGTAACTCATATAGCACCGGCATCATTTTCAAGGGCTTTGGTGGAGATTTTTTCTGAATGGAGGTTGAAGAGGAGTAGTAAAAGAACACACCCTTGTCTCAGTTCAGATTGGACGCGGAATGATGCACTCTTTTTTGGGTACAGTTTTACAATTATTTGTATATCTCTTCTGTCTAGGTTTTTTCGTTCCAGTGCTTTTATTAGTTGCTTGTGTCTTACTTTATTGAATGCTTTATTATAGCCAATAAAACAGGCGTATACATTTTGGTTTACATTAAAACATCACTGCATCAAGATATTGTAGGCAAATTGCCTTATGCCACATCCATTTTTAAAGCCCAACTAGGTATCTGCTATGTTTTCTTCCAGCTTCTTATAAATTTTACGGTGGATGACCTTAAGAAAGTTTTTTTGTGAGGCTCATTAGGGTAATTGTACGTTGTTCTTCGCATTTTTTAGCATTCTACTTCTTAGGAATTGTGACGTTGACTGAAGCCATTTTTCTAGTATAATTCCTGTTAAATAGATAATATTAAATAGGGAAGGATTTTTTAAACAGTTTATAATAATTTCTAGTTAACTCAAAAGTGATTTTAACCCTCGCAATTATATATAAGGCCATTAATTTCTAAGTACAATTACGATTGCTTGAAACATTTTAATCTGGAAAATAAAATACATAACCATATCCTTATTATGATTTTGACACACTGATAACATATCTACTTTACCTAAAATTTTAAAAACATAATATTTTTGCAAAGAAAAAAACTTTCTTGCTTCCTTTATCCTTATATTCTCTTTTTTAACTTAAATTATATTTATCATTACAAACGTTTGAGAAAGAAAATTTGTGTATATTTCTTTGAAGATTTTTCTGCTTGTTACAATTTTGAACTTCATCATATCTTTGGCAAATTGTGGACGTGCACAATAAGTCGTTTCAACATACAAATTGAAAAGAAATCCATATTGCTTTGTATAAATTTAAAAAATGTAAAAGAACAATTTTCTTATGTGAAGATTTTATCTTTGTGGCAATCAAAGTAAGGTTTCAGAATATTTGGGCTTGACTAAATTTGAAAGTATGGCAATTATTCCAGTGATAAAAATAAACTTTACTTTTTTCTGGTTTGTCTAGTTTACACAACAAGTAAAGAAATGATGTTCTTTTGATTGATTGTAATTTTAGTCTGGAATTAGATGGCGGTGAAACTTGGGTTTTATCCACACAGGTGAAAAGTACAGACTATTTTTTTGGTTATAAGGTATGCAATCACTTCAACCCTACAACTACAGGAACCATAAATTCATGCAGCAAATTTGTTGACTCTATTTACAGGTAGTGCATATGTAGGTACTAAAATTAAATAAAATAACGCTAGACTTTATAAATACTGTAACTAAAGTCAGAAGTGATATTTTAAAGTATTAAAAAAGAGCAAATTTCCAAAGTATATATTCCAAGTTGTGGTAAAATATTTTAAAGTGATATCTGTAAAACATTTGCAGGAAGGTATTTAACTTAGCTTAAAAAGAAACAGTAATAAATTTTAACATGTAATGCCTGGGGGACAGCAACAGCGCGGTTTTCCCCAAATTCGACTAGACAAAAGCAACGAATTCCCGCATTTATCATCCTCATTTCCTTCTTGGGGAATTTATGCACTTTCTTAGTTAAGCTTAATACGAGCTGATTTACATCCTGTGTCTGTTCCGTCGAGGTGCATTTGTTAAGAAATAAAGTTTAAATTTCTCTGCGGTAAAAACTACCATAAAAGCTGAGAAATATTAAAAAGCATTTAAATGTTTTTTTATGTCTTTTTAAACTCTAATTTAACTTATCACAATCACAACAGTCTGATACAGAGTACATATGTAAATAATCGCAATATTATTTTTAAAGTGTTTTGTTACTTTCGCAACTTTGACCCTGGGTCTAGGATATATAGGCTATTAACACGGGTTAAAAAGTTGTGAAGGTTGATGAGTGAATAAAACCCTTTTAAAAAACAGGATATCCCTTCAACGGTGCCTTTGAGAAAAGGGGTGAGTATTGTCCACTGCTTCGGGGTTTTTGACTTTTTACTCAAATGCTGTAGCCCCCTTTTAGGAAAAGGGACACGTTGCACCAAATACAAGTTCTTTAAGCTAGTCCTAATCGAAATACAAGTCCCGACCGAACTAATCTTTTTGACACATACATTAACAGCCGAACAAAAAAAAACGAAAACAAAACCACGAATTCTAAAGTTTTTAAATTTTGCCAACATCAACCTCTTTTATGGAAAAAAGGTTACGTATTGCTTTAAAAAGAAAGCGTATATGATCTTTTAAAGGGTTGGTAAAAGAATTGTAGGACTGTGGCTCCCCGAGTAGGATTTTTTAAAGTTAGCTACTCGGATCCTTTTTTTTTCAATTTTTAATGTTTTCCTTCGAACTTTGTCCTATAACTTTCCCCAACTTTGTGTTCACACGTCTTCATCGTGGTTAGGCCCAGTATTATCTTTTGGAACATGCGCTAGAGTTGCTGGTTATCGGCAACTCTTTTCGCTGGCGTATGAACGGGATCCGAAGCTAAGATGAACACAAGGCTTAACTCAAGGTGTTGTGCATACCGTGTTGATGAGTGTATGACATCCTGTGCCTTAAACCGGTGCCTCTGAGATACAGGGCTACCTCTCAGAGTATCTAGCCTTGGTGGACTATTACTTCCCTAGCTCCAAACAGAAAGCGGATAGAACCGCTTTCATAGGAAAAAGTGACAAAGGTGCGCTGACCGAAACGGATAGATCCGTTTCGGGAGGTGCCACTCAAGGTCACAAGCAGACAAAGGTGCGCCGACCGAAACGGGTAAATCCGTTTCGAAAGGTGCCCCTGAAGTCACCGGCGCCTGTTTTACTGGATCCAAACAGAAGGCGGTCAGAACCGCCTTTATAGGACAAAGGGTTCCCTGGCTTTAAACAGAAAGCGGATAGGACCGTTTTTATAGGGTAAGGCCGGAGATGCATCCTCAGAAAGAACATCTGGTTTCTGTAACAAGGACCTGGTAGCTACCCACGTCACTAGACCGGGAGAGGAGGGCATGACGGATCTAATCGTCTGCTCGTCATACTCTCCAGGAGACAGGGACACCAGAACACATCAGAACACATTGTGCTCTTGTCCGGTAGCGACACGAGTAAAAGGAGATGTAAGAACTCTCTCCCAATCTGGTAGGATTTATTAGAAGTCCAATCCTATTGGGAGAAATATAAAAAGGTGTGAGCCACAATAGACCGAGCGGTCGCAGTGGAGGGCGTTAAAAGTCCACTCACTTTAAACCTACCTAAACATAACTACCTATAACCTTTTTTTCCGTGGATTTAGGTATACACATGAAAAAGAGAGCTTATTTTGTGACTTTTAAAATGGTGCCTAGCTAAAGTATGTATAAATAATAGTAACCAAGGTATTACATTGAAAATTTGGCTGCTCTTAAGTGGGATTAAAAAACTGTGAAAAATGGACTTATACCAATTTTTATCATTAAAGCGTATACGCTGCAAAGTTTGCTTAAAAAAACCTATAGGATGTACTAAAGGATGTAAAGGAAACTATAGCTGCGGGAAGTTGGAATTAAATTGTTCTTTGTTCTGCAAAGAATGTATGAGCGTCGATTGTAAAAACGCTTATGTAAATAAATTATCAGAAGAAAATGTTTAAGAAGATGAACGATAATTTAAAAGTAATGTCAAAAGTCTTTTAAATAATTTAGATATTTAAATATGCAAATATAAAAAGTTTGCTCAGCAAAATAAAGAGTAAAATGTTTTTTATGAAGGAAAATACATTTAATTTTTATTTTCCAATTCTGCCTAAGTTAATAAATAGAAAGATAGTTTGTTTATTTAATATAAAAAAGACCTGGTGTAACAGTAAAAAGGTGACAAAAATAAGGAAAAGTAGTTTAATAATAAAATAAATAAAATTTAAGAAAAAAGTTTAAATTAAAAAAAAATACATATTTTTCTTAGACACCATTTTAAGGGTGGTAAAATAGGCTTTATCTTTTCATGTTAAATTGTATATATCAAAATTGACAGAAAAAAAGGGTTAGGATAAAGATAAAAAAAAAAACAAAAAAATGAATGTAACCAAATTTAAAAAACCATATCCCGCTTACTATAAATCGTGAAGACTCTACCAAAAATTGTTTTAAAGAGTATAATAGAGCTGCTTTTTTTCTAAAGCAATACCTATTACCTTATTTACGTGGAAAAGTTAAAGAAAAAAATTGGAAAACTCCTGACTTTAAATTTGTCAATTTAGGCCAACTTAATTACATCTAAAATTACATTGTTTATTGGTAAAATCTATTCAAATTTTGGAAAATTTAATTAACCATATAACCAACTTTATGATCACCCTAATAGTTTTATACAGTCACTGGAGGTATTAAAAACTTTTTAAACTTGTTATTATTTTTCTGTTTTACGAGCTGTATTGCCTAAAAAAATGTTTTAATTCCCTGCAAATAATAATTAACCGTAAAATTAAAACAATAAGTAAATTTAATTACTGAAAGTTAGTACCAAGAAACAACTACCAATGCAATGACCATTTTTTGTAGATTAGGTGGTGCCCCAAACTCATTTTCCCGGTGGCTTAAAACAAAAATAATGCACCAGTAAAATGACCAGCACGTTCGCCAGATTTAAATAGGGTGTGATATTTTTGTAAAGAACTCTTAAAAAAGAAGTCAACAAGACTTTCTATATTGGGCGTTAAAATTGTATTTTACACTAATGGTATCAAAAAAAGTATTAAAAACTTTTAAGAAAATAACAGTGTTGTGGTGAACAATGTGACACGGGTTTTAAAAGACAAATAAGCCATAACATATTTTTTAAAAATGGTGTTTGGGTTTATTTTGGTTAAACAATAATAGCTTTAAAATTATACATCTAAATATCTAATTCTATTCATTATATACAGGGTGATTCATAATTATAAGTTATAAAAATATATATTGACAAACCACAATAAAATATTTCTCTATCATCTGGTAGACCAGACATGTAAATATAATCTTTTTTACCAAAAGTACTAATTATATTATTAATAATATAAAGCTTTTTTTTAATTTTTAAAGACTAACGAAACTGACACTTTTACAACATTTATTAAATATGTAAAATAGTTCACAGCCTTTTAAAAATTTTTACTATTTAAATTATTTTAGTAACCAAAATATGTTTTATTTAAACTTACAAGAAAATCTGAAATATTTTATGATTATACATAAAGTCGTCAACTGATACAAAGAAGACTTCATGCTTATCGGTTTGACGGATTTGAATCTAATCTTATTACGGCTCTTACTTGTAGGGGGAGCCACCTACACGTCTTTTTACTATTTTGAACAATAACAACTTTTTGGTACGGCCCTGTATTACATTTTTAAGTAAATTAAATAACTGTTTTGTCATTTTTACGTCAAAAAGGTATACCTGTTAAAAGTAGATATGAGCAAGATATTTGGATTTAAAAAAAAATACCACGCATCTGATTTTATAATAGCAAAATTTGAAAAAAATTAAACAAAATATATAATTAATCGATATGTATTTAAATTTTCAATAAAATTATTGTTCTTATATTATGTTCAGCAAAACATAAAAAAAGAATTAAAAAAATATAAAAAAATATAAATAAAAACTTTAGCACCCTCTATATAGGAAACAAAGGCCTTGCGGACCCATATTTGTATAGACTTTTATGCTTATTTTTGGACCCTGAGTACGTACCTGAAGTATTGACATTTGCTTATGAATCACCCTGTATACAGGCTCTTTTTTATTTGTTAGTTATAAAAATATATATTGACAAACCACATTAAAATATTTCTCTATCATTTGGTAGACCAGACCTGTGAAAATAATCTTTTTTGAATTGATTTTCTTTTATTGTTTTATATTCGTTATTATTGTTTTAAGATTTCTACACATTTAGAGTATTATTGTTTTAAATGAAAGTACTAATTATATTATTAATAATATAAAGATTTTTTTTATTTTTAAAGACTAACCAAACTGACAGTTTTACAACATTTATTAAATATGTAAAATACTTCACAGCCTTCTAAAAAATTTTACTATCTTAAATTACTTTTAGTAAACTCAAAATGTCGTTTTATTTAAACTTTACAAGAGAAATTCTGAAATATTTTACTGGATTCACTATATAAAGTCGACAACTGATACAAAGAAGACTTCATGGCATTATCTGCTTACGAATTGCGGCGGCTGATCGTGTTCCCAGCTACATTGAATCTCTCTTTTGTACAAAATGTTTATAGCTAAATACTGATTTAAAATAGTGATCCTAATAAGGATCTTTTCAGCTAAATAAAAACATATTTTTATGTCAGATTATATTGAATAAAAAAATATATTTTCCTCCAGAAGGCCGGTAATAAGTTTTTGAAAGTCAATAAATCAAAACAGCATTAACATATCTAGTTTAATTAAAAAAAAATGTTTACTATAAAAAATAATTTTAACCTTGTTTTAACCTAAGTAAAATGGTATTCCCGCTGACTGTCAACTGATTTATTTTAAAGGGCTATGACTGAGGGGTAACTGCTAAACAATAAAATATATGGTTATAAAAAAGTATTATAATATTATTTTTTAAAGCCAAAATGTAATTTAATAAACCAAGCAATAATATCTATACTAATTGGTCTTTAAATAATTAAACAAATACAACATTTATTTTATTTATATTTGTTGTGAAACACAAAAAAAATATGGGTCAAAAAATAAACAATTAAATAGCCACATTTTTATGCAGAGTTTATGCATATTAAAACACATTTACCAGTTAAATGTAAATGGCTGTATTGGGACGAAGTATCCCAATTTTTAACAGAAACATACGCATTTACACCCAATTATCAACACTCGCTCGTGGTTGGGCCAGAGATCTTTGAACATGCGCTAAGTGTGGTTATCGGCACTCTTGGCTAGCGTATGAAACGGATCTAAAGCTAAGTGAACACAAGGCTTAACTGTAGGTGTTAGACCGTGCTGATAAGTGTATGACATCCTATGCCTTAAACAGGTCTCCAACGGTGCTCTGAGTGCAGCCGATTCAGAGTATTAGCCTTACTGCGGATGCGGGCCCGCGTGGTAAACTTTAACTTCCTAGCTCCAAACAGTAAGCGGACAGAACCGTTTAAGGAAAAATACAAGGTTTGTACCGAAACGGATAGATCGTTTCGAAGTCCACTAAGGTCCACGAAAGTGTCCTGACCGAAATAGGTAAATCCATTTCGAAGGTGCCAAAGTATCGCAACCTGTTTCTACGGTGAAGGGCTATTCATCCGAACAAACAGCTAGGAAAGGGTTCCCTGATCAAAAAGGACAGAACCCCTTTGAAAAATTCTTGTTTATTAAAAAAAAGGATAACGTTTATGAAATAAGGCTCATTACCGGAGATGCGGCCTTGAAAAAATCTGGTTCCTGTAACAAGGACGGTAGCTACCACGTCACTAGACCGGAAGAGCATGACGGATCTAATCGTCTGCTCGTCATATTTCAGCGGGACAGAACACCAGAACACATTGTGCTCGTGTCCGGTAGCGACACGAGTAAAAAAGATTAGAACTCTCTCCCAATCTGTACAGAATTTATTAAAGTCAATCTATTGGGAGAAATATAAAAACGTCCTCCAGAGTCTATTAGGCGTAAGTCTAACGACGCTTCTACACAATTTAAGATTGTTTTTTATCACTATAAAAGTAATAAAGTTTAAAGTCAAAGTTAGAAATTATTTACTGTTTTTGGGAACACCCGGTATTAATTCTTGACGAACTATCTAATCAATAAGTTCCGAAACAATACCATTCACAAATCACTTGTATTATTCCTCCAGCCAACTCCTGCCTTGTACAGTCCTTTTAACCTTTAACCACTTTGCTTTACCTTTAAACTTTACGTAAACATGTCAAATAACATTTAACAGAAAGAAATACTAGAGTAGCTTTACTTAACTAAGAAATGTACACTTCGTACAAAACTTTATAATTTTACTTGGATACAGAATAAAGTCGTGATAGACAATTTTCTTGTGCTAACACGGAGAAAGTAGCATTAGCTACCATGGAATCTGACATTCCATCAAATTATTGAAAAAGAACATTTTGTTAATTTGCCCGAATGCGAATTCTTACTGCATTGTTAGCGGTTTGACCTCGCTCTTTGCCGTACGGCCTCCGATGCGACCCATTTATTGGTCTATTTATTTTGCACGCATGACGTACTCTTATGACGCTGCTACCTCTTTTGCGTCTGTCCAACCTCTCGCGTCGAGCGAAGGGCCCGAGCTCTCGCTGGATGCGTCAACTCGTTACGTAATCACAAGCTTACGAAGCATATCGATGTGTTAGCGTTGCATAGCGACGAGTGGCTTCCTTTGTTCGTTGTTTAGATCGGTAAAGGAATTTTTAAGGATGATTTGAATTTATTAAGGTGTTGCTGTCGGGATAAAAAGGAAAATTTACTGTTTAAATTTGGATTTTAATTATTTTATAAAAATTAAGAAGAAATTTATGCGCCCTTGTGGCTATAGAAAAATAGGTTCCAGGTTGCAAGATGTGTTTCTCCAACAATAACCATATTTCTTTGTTTTCCTTATCACATTTATTATTAGTTTAAATTTAAAGGGACCCATTGAAATTCTTATAATATTATATAATTGTTTCTTACCCATTTTATTTGTGACCATTTTTAACTTTTTCTCAAAAATATTTTTTGGCAAATTATAAGCCATTATTTTCCATACGTCACAAATCTTTTGTTTCTCCAGAAAAATAGTCATTTTAAAATTACCCACATACATAAAAAACAAAATGTCTACTTAAATAAAAAACTTACGTCCTAAAATTTAATTTTGAATTTTAAGCGAACAAGAGTGTTTTACTTGTGAATGGGGTAAAAAAACACACAAAATTTGCATTTTGTTATGATTTATATACAGTTTTTAATGCAGATATATTTTTTAATTTTGTCTGAATTGATTTCAATAAGATCTATTTAGTGATTTAAAAATGTTTGTTTATTATTTTTTTTAAACATTTTATAAAAAACCAGAACAATGAATTATATAGAAAAATGCTTACCGCCATTTTATAAATTCTACATATCCAAAGATGATATAAATGTATACTCTGCAGTCCTTCCTTTCAATATTTTTAAAAATCGCTATTACATTCCGAAAATGTTCTGAATACATTTGATTTAAAGCGATCCATAATACCGCGCCCGAGTTTCTAAAGCCCTTAGATTTGCTTCCCTCAAGGCAAAATTTAATTTCTTTATACAAGTATTGGAATATCAGCATTAAAAGCAATATTTCCATCAGTTTATCTAACCAGTTTTTTTGTGATTTGCGCAAGTTTGAAAAAATATATTTTTCGTCAGGTAAATCAAAAACAAAAAAAAAATTAAATAAGCAAAAGACTGAATGAATATATTTCAGCATTTATGTTTGATGTAAGAAGCAAATAACTATTGTAGCTCGTAAAAGTCATCTAGTTATGTTTTACAAAAAAATTAAAGATTCATAACATTGTAATGAGCTGGTGCTGAAAAGAAGGTCGGCGGTTAAGTCTCAGAAAACAATAATCTCTTTTAACGAATTACTGATTCATAACTCTTGGAAAGTTTTTATCCAAAAATATCGTAAGTAGAAGACTGTGTAGAAAAACTGATATGCAGTCTTGGGTATGCCTATTCTTATAAGAAATGGCAGATAGAGGTCAATGCGGATATAAGGGTCAGTATCCTAAGAAGTAATAGTTACAAAGTGTATGAAAGAGGCAACTGCAGGTTATGTAAAAGCTGACCAGCTTATGCATCAGGTGGACTATGGTATTTTAAACTGCAATTCTTGCGCCAACTCATAGAATCATGAGGTAAACTGTCTTTTTGAGATGACATCTAAAATAGTTATTTATGATATAAGTGTTAAAAGTACAATTTTAAGGCACGAATGTAAAATACAACTCACATGAGTGCCTTAAAACGTACTTTTAACACAAATTACAAATACAAAAGCATAATTGTAAAAATAAAACTAAAGAATACACATGATTTATTTAAAAATTATTGAGTTGCATTTATTAATGAATTTAACAACCGTTGTTGACGTTGTTACGCATGACCTCAACTACGAGAATGTAGAATTTTCAAGGGTTAAATTGAAATAATTATGTTAATAAATAAATAAACTTTGACGTAACCTTACAAAATTTGACTTTTCACTTTTAACACTAGTGCTTTAAAATGTTACTTTAAGGCACTAATGCTTTAAAGTAACATTTTTAAGGCATCTAGATAGTGTTAAAAATTTAATTTTTAAAACGTTTGTAAAAAATAATTTTATGCTGTAATTTCAGCATCTGTAAACCATTATACCAAAAAGCAAAAACTAGAAGAGAGCTATGCCATTAAAGTAGACTCCATCTTGTATAATAATGGATAAAAAGCAAACAAAGAAGTTAGAATAGGTATCTATGGAGACAAATGGAAGATGGAAACGCCGAAAAGTTTTAAAGAACTTGCTATGGTACTCTAAACGAAAATTTTAGCAAAACAATACTGTGCCGTGCAGATTAGTAAAAGAACAATATAACGAACATTGTTATCTATTGGACTTGTCAAGCAGCCAGAAAAGATGTCACCTACCATATTTGGACCCAACCGCTGTGTTCACACATCGTCGTTGTGGTTGGGCCCAGAAGGATCTTTTGGAACATGAGCTAGAGTTGCTAGTTATCGGTAACTCTTGTTGCCACCGTATGGAACGGGATCCGAAGCTAAGATGAACACAAGGCTTTAACTCAAGGTGTTAGCATACCGTGCTGATGAGTGAATGACATCCTGTGCCTTAAACAGGTCTCCCCAACGGTGCCTCTGAGATACAGGGCGACCTCTCAGAGTATCTAGCCTTACTGCGGTAATGCGGGGCTCTGCCGTGGTGGACTATTACTTCCCTAGCTCCAAACAGAAAGCGGACAACCGCTTTCATAGGAAAAAAATGACAAAGGTGCGCTGATCGAAACGGATAAATCCGTTTTGAGAGGTGCCACTCAAGGTCACAAGCAGACAAATGTGCCAACCGAAACGGGTGAATCCGTTTCGTAAGGTGCCCCTGAAGTCACCGGCGCCCGTTTCACGGGGAAGGGCTAATTCATCCCAAACAAACAGGTGCTTAGGAAGGGTTCCCTGAATCCAAATAGAAGGCCGACAGAACCGCCTTTATAGGAAAAAGGGTTCCCTGGCTTTAAACAGAAAGCGGATAGGACCGTTTTCATACGATAAGGCCGGAGATGCGGCCTGAACATCTGGTTCCTGTAACAAGGACCTGGTAGCTACCCACATCACTAGACCGGGAGAGGAGGGCATGATGGATCTAATCGTCTGCTCGTCATACTCTTCAGGAGACAGGGACACCAGAACACATCAGAACACATTGTGCTCGTGTCCGGTAGCGACACGAGTAAGAGGAGATGTAAGAACTCTCTCCCAATCTGGTATCGGATTCATTAGAAGTCCGATCCCATTGGGAGACATATAAAAAGGTGTGAGCCACAATGGACCGAGCGGTCGCAGTGGGGGCATAAAAAGTCCACTTACTTTAAACATACCTACCTACCTACCATATTTGGGAGAACATTGTGCTGTAGTACAAGGTAATGACCTGGGTTTAAGATCATGAAGATCATTTAGGATATAAGGGGGCAGACACACAAAAAGGTTTAAACAAAAAATGGTAGAACTCTAAACATTTTGTGAGATTTCTGGTTGTATTTTTAAAACATCAATCTTTTACTAAATATATAAATTCCCGTTGCTGGTGGTTGTAAGCCACAGCAGGAAAAATGTTTAATAAACGATCTTTGTTAGAGTGAAACTTGTCCTGCTAAACCACAAAAGCAAGGCAATAGAGACAGTAATAGAACAACTTGTAGACTTAAAAATTATAAACAAATATAGAGATTGGCAAAAGGCAACCTAAGCATTTGGTGCAATACATGCCAACTCCATAATATTTGATCTTGAATTAATGTTCAGAGGGTGGTAATATACCACTGCACCTAGACCTCAGTAGGTTCTTTGTGCTAATATTTGATCTTATCAAGGTGTTAAACTGTTTATATTTTTAACGACCTTTTATTTGGAGGCGATTTGTGAAAAGATAATTTAAAATTTAATAAATCGCGATTTTAAATCACAATTTTGCATAGTGTTTACGACGTATTTTAATTTTTTTAATATAAATATTTTTTTAAAACATAGATTGCAAATTAATATTTCGCTACAAGAATATGACTTAAGGGCCAACATCGCGACAAACTAACAGAATAAAATTCTGTAGTGCAAGGAAAGTTAACAATTAAAAACTTATGTTAAACAAATATCAAAGAATACTAAAATATAAACATTTTTTTTTTATCTTGGGACAGTCCACGAAGGCTGATGCCTAAGTACTAACGTACCGTGGGAAGAAGAAGAGGAAGCCTTTCTGTGAGCGTTGGATCATCAATAAGACGAACGGCTCTTCTTTGAATGGAATCCAGAATGCTAAGTGTTGTAGGGGACGCCATTCCCCAGATATGAGAACAATATTCTAAAGAGGGTCTGATTTGGGATACATACAGAGTGTACAGATTTGAAGAAGAGAAATATTTTCTGGCTCGGAAGAGGAATCCAATCTTTTTTGAAGCTGCCGAAGCTATGGATGAAATGTGTTTGTGCCAGTTGAGGTTATTCTCAAAAGTAACGCCGACAAGATTAAACGACTCTTTGTTCTGCAGAACTTGGCCGCTCATATGTAAGGGATGAGCATTTGCAGACTTTTTTCGCGATAGCGAACATGACTGTGTTTTCGAGGCATTAAACTGAACAAGATTTTTGGCGCCCCAATCCAAGATAAGTTTGAGGTCTTGTGAAAGAGATATCTGCATTGACCTGCGCTTGTTTTCGAAATCAGAATTACACGGTGGCTTAAGAAATTGAATACTAGAATGGAGGGTCAGCAAAACTATGAATGGGATTGATTGTGGAAGAAAGAAGATCGTTAATGTGTAGAAGAAATAGCGTGGGAGCCAGCACTGAGCCCTGGGACACCCCAGCATTAATTTGGTAGAAACTGGAGAATGACCATCTACACTAACTGATATACGTCGATTAGAAAGGAAACTGGAAAGCCAAGAACAAAGCTTAGGTGGAAGACCGTAAGAAGGAAGTTTGTTAAGAAGCCCATCATGCCAGACCTGATCGAAAGCTTTGGATATGTCAAGAGCAACGATCTGGGATTCACCAAGAAACTCAAGGGACTTGTTCCAGTTATGTGAGACAAAGGAAAGAAAAACAGCTGTGGATCTACTGTGACGGAATCCATATTGTCTATCATGTAAGATCTTATGTTTTTCCAGATACTTTAAGATTTGGGAATTAATGAATTTTTCCATTACTTTGCAAACAACTGAAAGAAGAGATATAGGTCTATAGTTAGAAGGGAGACTTTTGGATCTTTTTTGGGGACAGGTTGCACACGTGCAGCTTTCCAACTCTCCGGGAAAATGCCTGTGTCGTAAGAGATTCGAAAGAGGCGAGTTAAGATGTTGCAAGCTCGGGAGCACATTTTTTTAAGACGATTGCTGGTATGCCATCCAGCCCAGACGATTTTACACATAAACATTACGCAGAGCGCAAATAAAACTTGCCTAAATACAATTAGCAAACATTTGATGTAAAATCGAGTCGGGTGGCCTATCATTACTATTAAAAAAAAATTAATATAAGTAATTTTGTCTTGTGTTTAAACACTATAAAATTGTATAAAGCAATATTCCAAAGCCTTTTACATAAACAGCGTAAATTTTGCTGCAATTTCTGTATTTATAAGAAGGTACTATTACCCTAGGAAAGCGCGTCTTTTAAATACACACTTGCATATTTGTATCTTTAATTTTTCACCCTAAATCCTATTTCTATTAGAAATAAAATATATTTAATATTTTATTTACGTTTTTTTTGAATCGTTACAAATAATATTACCAATACATTTAATGCAAAACGAAGCATAATACCGCACTTTTCTAAATTCCATAGAATTTCGTCCTTTAAGGCAGAATTTAATTTCTTTACATAAGTATTGGAATATCAGCATCAAAAGCAATGTTTCCACTATTTAAGCACATAAGTTCTTTAAAGTTCAAGCAACTGGAAAAAAGCGCTACTTGGGCAAAGCTATGAAATAGATGTACTCGTTTTAAAATCTTAACGGGACCCTAAATAAAAATGAAGTAGTTTCTTGCAATTTTTTTTATTTTTATATCTTAAAATAATGGGACAAGAGTTTAAAGAAATGAAGTATAAATATTTGCTAAAAAAAATAAAACAAATGAACTATAAAATATTTAAAAACACTAACAAAACAAAAAAGTTTTAAAGAACACGAGTTTTAAAAAAGTGTAAGGGGTTTGATTACAAAAACATTCTAGTGTATGTATAAAGGTGGTCAAAAAAGTTTTAAGCAGATAAGTTTCTTGTCACTGAGTTATTAAAAAAAATCGGCCATAAATTGTGCCTGTCAAATAGCCTAAAAAACACTTTGACAGTTATCATGTGACAACTGTTACGGCGAAAAATTTTAAAAATGTGATATGAACTGTCAGAATCGTGGTTAGAAATTATAATCCAAAAAATATATTGAAATAAACTCTAACTAATTTCGAAAAAAATTAAAAATATATAACTTGAGATTTTTACGACATACTGTACTTATACTTAATAATAATTTTTTGTTTTTGTCACCTAAAATAAGGTTATTAGCCTTTATTACACAGTGCGGTTTTTGAAAGACCTTCCCTCTTTAACTTTTGAACGGGACGAGATATCGAGGTCAAGTGAAATTTAAGTAAAAAGGTATCACTAAAACTATTTTTTGGCCTAAAAATTTTTGTGGTAACGTGAACTAGTGTCAAGAGAGCATTATTAGCTTGTATTTCAAATGACAAGAGAAGGGTCATGTAGCCCCTTGTTTTAAAGGCCCTTTTATTTTCTATTCAGCACCATATAACCAGAACTAACCCCAACACCTTATTTAAAAAAATCGGCTTACCAGTTCTAGACTTACAAATGTTGAAAATTTTGGTCAAATACTGAACAAGTAAATAAAAAAAATAACTATTAAATAAAACAAAAAACAACTTACCTTGTAACTATTTTAACAATTTCTTAAAATATTCTTTGCTTACTTCTAACAACAACAAAGTCGGTTTTAAAAGACATCAATAACATTATTTAAAATTTTCGGGGTAATACGGCCACACCTATCTCTAATTCTACTTTAAGATCATGTATTGACTCTAGCTGCGTAACCGACACTTAAGCTTTTGTACCCCAACAAAAAAAATTAAGGGGTGTCATATCAGGTTATGTAACCTGCCTTTCTGATGGGCCATGTCTGCCTATTTAACGTCATCGATAATTTTAGTCAAGCCATTTTCGAAGAGGCCTGTAGTAATAAAGAGGTGCACCATCTTCTTGGAATGTAACATCCATGGTAAAATCATTTTGGTTTTTCTAAACTACTTCTTGAATTAAGAGGGATACGATTTTGAAGCATATCTGAATACCGTTACCCGGTTAAATTTCCGTTCATAAAATACCGACCCATACGTTAACCTTTTCTGAAATGTAATTATGACCCCCTTTAAACACGTGGGGATTTGTTTCTAACCAATAACACACATTATGCCTATGCACTATTCCATTAAAAAAAATCACTAAAACAAATTAAGTTATTGTATGTTGTTCAGAGATAATTTCACAAAACAACATTATTAATCTATAAAGTGAAATTTATCTTTTTTTGATATTGTCTCACAGCAGCCTTTTATACCTTACAATTCGCAGCTACCGTTTTCGTTGTTGCAGATTATTAACAACTGATCCCAGAATATCAATTTGCTTTTCTTCTAAAATATATTTTTTTTGTTATCCTTTTTTCCCCGTTGCGCAACCAGTCCTTAAAAAACTCATTGATTAATTTCCTCAAGTAAGTTTGAGATACTGGATTATTAGGAAATCGCTGATTAAATATTTTTTCTGCTTCGTGCTAGTTACACCTAGCTTTAGCTTTGGTTTTTTTTAATGTACAAAAACAAGGCATTTTAGAAGTATAAAAAGACTTACAAGACAATCAAAATAAATAGTAACTCTCAAAAGTACACATATGATTAATTCCAATAATAATAATTATAATATTTATATTAAAAATTAATACAACTTATATTCGATATTTTTTTAACACAATAAATAGCTTGTGGAATAAAATTAGTAAAAGTAAAAAAGTAAATAGGTAAGTAGTGCAGAAGCTTAGGTTCTGTTGCAATTAAATAATTTTTATTTATTTGTAAAATATTTAAATTCAATTTTTAAGTCGTGTAAGTTTGGAATGGTTAAGCCGATTTTTAAAAACAAAGCGGTGTTGAGGAATTTCGAATCAGCTCTTTTGCCATTTCCAAGTAGGTGACATGCAGCATAACTGAAAACGTGATTTTAAAAGGGAAGAAACGCAATATTTTCATCCAAACTGCAGTTTTAAAAACAACTAACCACAACTAACAGAAAATTATTATGACGCTACTGCAATCTATGTAAAAATTGACTAAATATTGCCATTTAAAGTTCTTTTCTATCTCAAGTAATAACCAATATACAGGACTATCGTAAAATTAACAAAAATTCAAAAACGCCAAGTTCAAGTTAGCCCTAAAATTTTAACACATTTAAATGTGTTTTAAAAATCCGTCTCGAAAATGTGTAAACAGAATATCTATCTCTTCACTTTTTGATTCCTTCTCAATACCCCGTATATACAACCAAAACGCGCCACCCAGTACATTTATATAATTAGTGCACGTTATTATAAGATTCTCATACTTTTAATAAGAGATATAATCGTTTTTTTTTATGAAATTAGAAAAAACCGTTATCAATATTTTAAGACAAAAAATTATAATAGAAAAATGATTTCTCTTTTTTTCCAAAATATGCTCTTTTTTCCAAAAGTTTGGCTAAGATATGTTGACGATACTTTTATTGTATGGACAGGTAATGACGAAGAACTTGAAGGTTTCTTAAAACATCTAAATTGCATCTGACCTTGTATTAAATTCACAATGGAGAAGGAGCAAAATTCGACCTTACCTTTCCTCGACGTTCTAGTCAAACGAAATAATGGACATGTACAAACCTCGGTATACAGAAAACCTACCCACACTGGACAATATTTACACCAAAATTCTAATCACTCTAATGAAACCAAACAGGGGGTTATACGTACTTTATACAATCGTGCAGTGACCTTATGCAATGGTAGGGAATCCCTGCAAGAGGAAATAGGTAACATAACTAGGGATCTTAAGCAGAACGGATACAGTGAGAGACTAGTGAACGAAACAATCAAAAAATATCAAAATTAGACAAGAAACTCTAACTTGAACGAGACTCTACGTGACCAAATATTCATGACAATTCCATCTCTTCACTTTTGATTCGAAACTTCGGAAAAGATCCGCAGAATCGCGGATAAGTACAATATTAAAACGGCATTTAAATCCCAAACTACTTTAAGAAGTATCCTCACCAAGACGAGACCAGACAATAATGTTTCAAATAATGACTGTATCTACCAAATTCCCTGTGAATGTGGTGAGGTATACATCGGGGAAACAAAGAGACCTCTCGAAGTAAGAGTTAAAGAACACAAAAAACATACGGAACGAGGTGAAACGTCGAAGTCAGGGATTGCCGAACACGCTTGGTCAAAACAACACCGCATACAATGGTCGGAAGCAAAAACCATTCAAAAAGAAACCCACAACAACCAAAATGTATTTAGCAAACCTAGTGTAGAAATTCCGAATATCTGGCTGCCGTTGCTGAACCGTGAAAAGTCGGTCAAGCTTCGGTGAACAAGGGATAGTATATAAGTCGTAGCTTTTAGGAATAGTTTTTAGTTATCACTTGAAAACGGTTGGAGATACAACCGAAACGT
>JAHBCN010008340.1:0-39510 GCA_019359885.1 Listronotus oregonensis
GTACCAAAGGTTACTAAACATTTTTAACCACTTTTTCTGCTCATAATGTTTGTTTTGGAAAAAAATAAAAAAAAGCAAAAAAATTTTCATTTTTTAATGTAAAACCCAAAATCTTAGGATTGATTAAACTCATTTACACTATCTTCCCCTTTTTTTATTACAAAATTGGTGATAAGTACAAAATATTTCATACAATGTTTAAAATTTTTTTTTTAAAAAAATCGTTTTTTATTTATTTAAAAGATTTGGTAAAAAAAAAACCCAAAAATATGACCATTTAAATAGAACATAAAGGGGCCCCCATCTATTCTTTCCATTTTATATCAATGATATAAAATCCAATATTACAAATAATTTTAAATATTCTATAGTAGTACCCTTTAATAACCAAAAATTTTTAAAAAAAAAAAAAACATGAATGTTGGAATTTGACATTTGATGATTCAATTTTATAGATAGTAACAAAGAATTATGGAAACCGGCCCTGACCTACTATTCATTTCGCAAATTCCGCGGGGCCCCCCTATTCCCGCTGCCCGCACGCCGGACAAATTTGTTCTACAGTAGGGTTCCACCCCCTTTTTAAACTTTTGGGTTTTTATTAACGGGGTAATTGCGCCGCAAAGTGCCACTTTTCGCATTTGAAGAAAAAAAAATATTTGAAACATATTTTTAAACCCAAGATAGAGCTACCGAATAGAGGAAAAAAATTAAAATTTGATTATTGTTTAGAGTTAATCTACTTTTTAGGTAAAATTTTTTTTTTTTTAATTTTATATACATCCGTCTCTGTGACCAAAAAAATACAAATTTAAATAAGTAGGTGAAATTAATAATAAAATATATTAATTTTTAAACACCAACTTTAATTTTTTTTTTTAATATTTATTATTAAAAAAAAAAAGTTAAAACATTGAGACTGTTTTTATTTTTAAAAGGGATTTTCTTATTTTATTATAAAATACAGGGTGTTTTTAAAAAAGAACATTTAGCTGGTTTTTACAAACTTAGAAAAATTTAAAAAATCATTCCATTTGACAATAGGCATTTTAATTGACAAAATTTTAAAAAAATCTCAGCCCCATTCCTTAAAATTTTTAAAAAAAAAGGGGTTCTTCCTAAATTTTTCTTTTAAATTTTTGATTGAGGGAATTTAATTTGGCTACCGACCCAAAATTACCCTTTCGGCTAAATTTTAAACGGCTTCGGAAAATTTTTCTCCCAGCATCGTACACCTCCAAGATTCTTTCCCAAAAAGGGGTAACTGATCTGAAAACTGTATATGTAAATTCCCTTTACCCAATTTTTTAAATCAGCCCCCGTATATAACTTGTGTCCAGGCACTCTAGGATTTTCAAAAAAATCTTTTTTTAAAAGTAGGATATGAGATTCCATCAATTTTATACCAAATAATATTGGCCTCAAGGGAAACACTTTGATAAGGAACATTTTCAGTTTGGAATTTGTAGAAAAATTGGGAAAAAAACAAGTTTTAAAGAAACCCAAAAAATTTCTTCGCTTTTTCCCTGCAGAAGTTAAAAAAAGCTTAAAATTTTTTATTTTAGATGTTAAAAATTTAAGAAAAATAGATATTTTTGCAAAAAAGGATTTTAATAAATTTAATTAAATTCACGAATAAAAATACAAATAAAGAATTTTAAAAGATTTTTTTCCCGAGGCGGGGGGGGGGCTAAAAAATTAACCTTTTTTGCAATATTCAATTTTTTTTTTCAAAGATTGCCCTTGAGGCCAACAGCATCTGGTATTTGGTCTGGTCCCATGTCATACTTATAAAAAGTTTTGAAAATCCTAAAGCCGGCATTTCTGGTGTCTACAATATAACAATTTTTATATTTTAAACAAAAACATATCAAAATGAAAAATTTTTTTAAAAAATGTATATACAACTTTACAAAATATTGTCTATCCTATGATTACTGTATTCGTATTACAAAAAATAGTTTGTTATGGATTTATATACTGAGATATGTTCTATGTTAGATGTAAGAAATTTTATAACAGATTATTCTAAATTATCTAATTTGTATTATTTACTAATTTATCTACATTTAAAGTACAAAAATTTAAAATTTCAATAATAATTCTTCGACCAGCGAATTTTTGTGCGATTTTCTTAAAGAAAATTAAATTCTTTCTTTACATTTCTCACAATTTTTTTTATAGATTGTGTCCAAACGCCTTTAATACATATGGGAAATTTTATTATTATTAGTTTTCCACAAAAAATATTGGTCCACCAATAATAAACGGCCCAATTACCCATGTTAAGCAACACTGATTGCGGATATTAGTTGGATGTGTTACCGATGAAGCGATTGTTAGGAAACTTTGCATAATGTTTTTTGTTCAACTACGTCCCGTCTAGATGACATTTCCCAGGCAGTTATGAAGGGGGGCGGAGGACCTCATTTAAAAATGCTCAGCGTGGTACCAATAAATTGTCTAAAAGCTGCGGTGAAATGCTACGAATCCATTTTCCAGAACTTGAATATCATTTTACTTTAATATACAGGGTAGCATTTTTTAAGCAGCAAAAAACCAAAATTTAGTGATGTGCTAATAATAAAAAAAATCCCCATATGTTGCATATTTTTTAGACAATCTGTAAATTGAAAGACAAGTGAATTTTTCCGCTTTTCTTTTTTAATAGTAGTACGCGTTCGCCTAAAAAACGATGCTACTTTATTAATAAAATTTCTAACAAACTGATGCATAACAAAGGGTACAAACAAAATACGAGTTAATGATACGATATTGCGTTAACAAAAACAAAATTGTAAATATCGCAATGCCGCTTAGCTCATACCTTTCGTCGATTATGGAAATTTTTGAACCCTCGATAGACCAAGCCTAACCTGTAAAAAAACCAGAGTGATTGGATGTATGAGGTGGTAATTTTTTATATTTGGAAAAGGCCTTTTTTATCCTTTGGAAACCCTAATTTGGACCGATTGACGATTTCGTTATATTAAGTAAAATTTTTGATCAAAAATTCGTGAAGATAGTAAATGTGTTTTAAGATTTTTTTTTAAACTTTAAAGAATTGCTGAGTACGCCCAGATGATTATTTAAAAAAAACATTTGATAGCATGAGTCTTTAGTCCCGTATATGTGAAAAAAAAGTCAAAGTTCAATATTCTGGACTTAATTTTGCAAAATTATAATTTTTTTAAAAGAAATTTTTATGCAAAATATTAACAAATTTAATGAAATTTAATTAATTTTATTATGATTTAATTGTTCCTTTGGGAAATAGGGAACTCCTGAGAAAAATTTTAAAAATACCAAAAAATTTTTTTTTTTTTTGTAAATATATATTTTTTAATGGATATTTTTTTTAGAAAAACTTAATTTTAATTTTTTCCTACGCGTGCTTTTTTATTCTGGGCATGTTTAAAATTTTTCATGTAAATAAAGCTAATTGTAACATAATTTTTCACAAAAATAATAATTTTGGCAACGTTGAACAAAAATTCTTTTTGTATCTACTGACATCGCTGATCTCGTATTATGTTTGTACCCTTATCGAGACCTACAGCAAATTGACATTTTTTATTACCATATTATCAAAAATTTGACAGATGTCTAGCATACTTGTCAATTTTTCCATGGTATGACTTGTAAGTTTTTAAAAACCATAAGAATGATAAAAAAAACTTTCAAGCTTAAAAGTTAAACATCTTGCTTACATCATCAGTCTCTCTTCAAATACAGAATGGTCCTTTTATCGCGTTAAAATATTAAAAAAACTAAATATTTTTAATTAATTTGGTTGTAATATATATATATATATATATATATATATATATATATATATATATAAATTTATATTTTATATATATATTTTTAATATATAAATTTATATTAAATTTAAAAATATATTAAATATCAAAAAATTTTTAAAAAAAAAAAACTTTAAAAACGCCTTTACCCCCATTTTTTTGACCATGTTAAGGAACATCCTGTATATGTCGCAAAATTTTTTATCTTTACATATTTTTATTTTCTTGTTAAATTAAAAAAAAAAACGTAATCTATTGTCAAGCATTAAGTTACAAAACCCAATACATTTTTAATTAAAATTTTATTAAATTTAAAGTGTTTTATTTTATTTCCCGAAAGGAAAAGTAAAGCAAAACAAGAAAACAATTTTAAAAATCCAAAATTTTGAATTATATTTTTTACTTTTTCCCTCTCTCCGCATCTCTTCTTTGATGTCCAGCTAGTGGTTGTGGAATGGCGGCATTTTCTTCCAATTGTTCCAAATGTTTGAATTTTTTATGTTTTTCTAAAAAAAATTTATTTGTTAATTTTTTTAACACACATAAAGGCCCCCACAACCTTTTTTTTAAAGTTTAAGGGAAAAAAAGCGGAAAATTTTTAAAACCCATCAGCAAAATTTGGTTTAATCTTCAAAAAACCGTATTTATGTTTTTGGGAAGGTATGGTTTCCTTATTGGCGTTTTAAATTAAGGCTTTGGCTATTAAGATTTAAAAAAAAATTAATGGAAAATGTTTTTTATGAGGTTTTAATCCAAAAAATAAAAGAACATTTTTTTGGATCCCGATTTAAAATTTTTTAAAGGTTTCGGAGAACCTTACATTTTTTTATTTTTTTCAAAGTATTTTAAATCCAAAATACTGGTATAAAAACAAAAATTAATAATGTTTATTATTCTCTAAAAACCCTAACCAATTTGAAAACTTAAATAGTCTAATATTTTTTTAATAAAAATTTTATTGTAAAAAAATAACTTAGAGAATTTTATAAATAATAACTTACTGGCAACTCTAACCATGATCACGCCCCACCATATGGACCATCCCCAACCCACTAGACAAAACAAAACCGTGAAAAACTGGCTGAAACCGATGATGAGGTTGATTACGAAGATCCGATTCGTGGTTTTGGTCCATCTTTTGTGAAAATCTTGGTTTTCCCAGGCAAAGGCAAAAGAAACCACTTAGGACAGTACCTAAAAAAATACGTGTAAAACTATCATGTTTTAACCAATTTTTTTAAGATTTTTAAGGCGGTATTTTTTGCACCCATCCATTTGTATCTAATGTCTAGTATCTAATAAATTATCGAGACAAAAATGTTACAAAAACATTTTTTACGAATTTAAATAAAAATATACCTGTTCCTGGTCCAATGCAATTCATAACACAGCAAAACCAGGCTAACCAAACTGGCAACACTGGAATGGCCCCTTTCATATGGGAAGTATGTTCAACCAAACTGTTATCGATTTTTGGTTTTGGTTCCTGTAATAAAAGTTATATTATTATATTTTTTTTAATACCCCCCCAAATTTTTTTAAAATTTTTTTAAAAAAAAGGGAAAAAAAAAATTTTTTGTTTTTTTTAAAAAAAAAATTTAAAAAAAAATTTTAAAAATTTTTCCCAAAAAAAAAAATTTTTTTTTTTTTTTTAAAAAAATTTTTTTGGAAAAAAAAAAGGGTTTTTTAAAAAAAATTTTTTTTTTTAAAAAGGAAAAATTTTTTAAAAAAAATTTTTTAAATTTTTTTTTAAAAAAAATTTAAAAAAATTTAAAAAAATTTTTTTTCCCTTTTTTTTTTTTTTTTTTTAAATTTTTTTTTTTTAAAAAAATTTTTTATTTTTTTTTAATATTTATGGGAGATAAAATTTTACTGTTTTATTCTTATATTGAATAAAAAAAAAGATTTAAATATGTTAAAGTTATTCCTGCATTAATTTTTTAATTTACTTTATAACATAAGATAAAAAATAATAAAAAACCTTAATAGAAATAGTAAAGGGGTGTAGTATTTTATAAACCCTTTTTTAAAAAAGTATTCAGTTGTAAAAAAATTTATTCAAATTAAAAAAATTGTTTTTTAAAAAAAACTTTACAACTAAAAAAAAATAAAAAACGAACTAAACAGGTTCTAAAAGTTAAAAGGGAATAAAGATTTGTGAGTATTAAATTTTATTTCAGCAGAATACCCCATTTACCGATCTAAAAAAGCCATTTTTTAAAATCACAAAACAAAAGATTTATTTTTTTTAAAAAATAACTATTCGGATTAAAGGCTTCATGTTTTCTTTAAAAGTCCACCTAATTTTTAAAGCAAACAGTGTCGGCCAAACAGTCGAAAAAAAGTTGGGCAAAACCACGAAAAATGACTAAATAAAATATTTTCAGGACCTCGTGTTATTTAGGGATGGGGAAATAAATTTTTAATGTCTGCGCTAGAACTACTACCTCTCCTCTTTCGAATGCCGCGTCGAACGTATAAACATCTTTAGTAAAAGAATTTTAACAGCTGAATATTATAAAGCATAAAAAATAAAGTTTTATGAACGTTTTAATAGGGACGAACGCTTCTAAAAATGAAAGTGCATTGAAATCATTTTTTTGGGGCCTTTATAAAGATTTTTTGCAAGTAAGAACAAAATCTAAAATGATGAGGCACCAATTTTTTTATTATTTTTAGAGGTTTTTTTATGAAATGACTCTATATCTATATAATTGCTGTATAAATATGTGTCTGTCGTTACCGCTTAAATTATGAATTATAATAGAGACAAATAAAAAATGAAAAGAGTTCATCATCATCATCACATTTCAAACAGTTTTTAGCTTAAGCCAAAAAAATATAGAATGTTTTTATTTTATGCCTTATTTAGATTTCTACTAGATATTTTTAAGATATTTGAATATTTAGCAAATCCTATAATATATTAATGAGAATTTTAAGTTCCTAGTAAGACTTAAATTTAAAATTTCTTATTGTAAAATGGAATATACTTGTAATTCAAATTTTCCCAATCTCTGCACAAATCAAATGCAAAAAAACGCAATAAACTTTAAACCCCTGTTTTATGACGATCCGATTTTCCAGAAATTTGCATTTATTGGATTTTATGCAAAATGCCGTATAAAAGGGTTATTGTACCGGAAGTTTTCGGTTTAACTATGGGCTATAAGTCCTTATTCTTGACTTTAAAGTCCGGACCTTTCAAAGGCTATGTTTAAGGCGGGCAGTCAAGGGCTTTTTGTAAAAGGAGAATGAACCTTTGTAACCGTTTGGTGGAACAATAATTATTAAACGCTGCTAGCTAGTTAATATTTTAGAGAAGATAGTCAAAATATACATTAATATTATTATTATTATTATTTTATTATTCAAACTTATTAAACCTAAAAAACTTATAAAAACTTAAAAATTAAAAGAACCATAGTATAGCAGTGCTTCAGAATTTTTTTATTTAGTCGTACGGTAGTGCGCCAGGCCAAGTTCTGGCTTGGCTTGGTGGTTTTTGAGATATTTTTAGAATCGCCCACTTTACACTTGACTGACTGACTCACTGACTCATCGAAATTATGATTCTCCGAGGAAGTAGAAACTTGAAGTTTGGTATGTAAGTAGGTTTAAGGACACAAGTAAGGAAAAAAATTGCACATTTTTACTCGGAACGCTCTAGGGTGGTAATATCCTATATTTGGGGGGTATTTTGGAAGTTTGCAATCTGATTAAAATAGCAGTTTTTATGTCATAATTTCTAATTAAAATACAGGCAAAATTTTATTCCATTTACAAAAACATTTATGTAAAATAAGCGCCAAGTTCCTATCTAAAAAAAGAGGTCGATATTTTTTGAGGAAGTTGGACCTCGTTTTACATATATGTTTTTGGTGCAATTTTACTATTCACAGCCTCTATCTTTATGACTGCTTGTTGAAAACAAAATAGTCCTTTTTTCTGTTTGTTCAAACGGTTTTCCTTTTTTGTATCACTACGTTTAAAGCCTAAGTATTAGGGTGAAATAAAAAATAAAAATTTTGGGTTTTAGTAACTGCAGGAGTGCAGAAAATTGTGATGCGTGATAATTAAACGATCTGTAAAAAAAAAAAATAAAACCACCCATTAAGGTGCCTCCACCCATTTTTTTTTTTATTTTTTTATTATGGTAGAGTTCTGATCAAGTTCCTTGTAACGTAAGACAGATATGTTTTAAATTTTATTGCTCTAGTATGGTGTTTCAGAGTGCCCCAATGCAAATTCTTATACCAGAAAATGAAAAAATGATCTTTTTATACACAAAATTTTTAATATCTTTCACACCAAATAAAAACAAATTTTTAAAGTAATAAAATTTGAAACATGCCTTTCTTACTTTACAGAAAAGTTGATCAGAACCCTGCCATAAAAAAAAAGTACAATTTTTTTGGGAGGCGGCAACTTAAGCGGTGGTTTAATTGTTTTTCTTTTTACAAATCACTTTATTATTACGCGCCACAACTTTCTGCCCTCCTGCCGTTACCTAAATCATTCTTTTTTTTTTATTTTTCACTTTACCCTACTAAGTACAAACGTACGGTGGATGTAAAGTAAAAGCTACTTTAAATTCTCTACAGCTTCTCGGTAGGCAAGAAAAGAAAGCTCTCCTGTAATAATGAAGATCATAATTAAGGCCAAGAATCTTCTTTGAACAAAATCAAGAATGCTATGGGGGACGCCATTTTCCAGACATGGGAACAAAATTCCAAGGAGAGCCTTATTTGTGATAAATTTAGAGTATACACTTAGAGAGAGGAATCTGTTTTTTAATGTTGTTTTTTAAAAGCTGCTGTGGGTAAGGATATAATATATTTATGCGTATTAAGAGTATTCCCGAAAGTAACTTCCACAAGATTAAATGATTCTTTGTTCTGCAGAACTTATGCGCTCATAAGTAAAGGATGAATATTATCAGAGTTTTTCCGCGACAGCGAACATACTTGTTTTGAAAAAGCATAAAACATTTAACTGCATTATATTTTTTTGTTCGAAATGGACATTAACTAATTAGGTTAAATATATACGAGATGGAAGTACGTGGTTTTAAATGGGAAAAATGCTTTGCTCTTACCTCAGGTGGTGGGACGCTGGTAGGAGTCAAACTTTTTTTCTTATTGCTAACCATGGACTCTTTTCTTGCAGTTGGAAGAGGAACCTCCTCCTTTTTCTTGCAACAGCAGCAAAAAATCCGTCGAAAAAAATTTTTGCAACCTAATTTTGAACAGCATTTTGCCCTGAAAATAAAACAAAAATAATTGTCAAAAAAATAATGTTATTTACATGGTGCTAAAATTTTCAGAATAAGCTATTTAAATTAAAAGATCTTACTTTTCTTGAACTTCCGCTTCCAAAAAACTTCCAGCTCGTCTTCCTACCCAGCTTTCCTTCCTTTTTCCGAGAGGAAAACAGCTCTGCGTATCTCCCACTCTGTTCTTTTTGCAGCATGTGAGTTTTCCCCAAAAGGATTTCTTTTCCTGTCCATTTTCATCTGCAATGTTGATCCTGACATGGTCTCTTTTTGGTTTTTTCGATGCTTTCTTCGAGCAGCACTGGAAACATCCCGATTTCGTGATTTCTTCGTGACTTTCCTGAACTTGGGGACTTTCTTGCAGGATTGACACTTGTTACAGGTCAACACTTTGGTGCAGGAGTTTAAAAACCTCTTGCATCGGTTCGGAGGGGGTTCTTGTTTTGCTGGTTCGTTGGGTGGTGTTTGTTGATGGGCAGGTGGCAAACTGTGAAAATACAAAAATAGGTTATAATTATGAATATAATTATCGCGTATTTTTCATTATCATATACAAGGAAAGAAATTAAATTTATTATACAAATACTATGAAAATATATATATATATATATATATATATATATATATATATATATATATATATATATATATATATATATATATATATATATATTATATATATATATATATATATATATTATATATATGATTATAAAATAAATAACACATAGGAGAACGGTCGACGCCAAAACGGCGGTGCCAGAATGACAGGTCCAAAACGGCTGCGCTCAAATGTCTTACTCTGGTGCTTTTAGTTTCTTTATATTTTTTTTAACAACACACACCATGTTATAATCAATAAATCTGCTAACAAACAATGTTAAATTGTCCAAATCTGATATTGTTCTGGCGGTTTAAAATTAATCTCTCGTCGTTGTGTAATGTGTGTAATATGTTTAAGAAATTAAAAATCAATAAAAATTTTAAAGTAACCTTCACAAGGTTAAAGACCTTTTGCCTTGCAGAAGAGTGTGTAATAGCAGACTTTTTCTCGACACTGAATACGATTGTGTTTTTGAGAAAATAAATTAGACAAGATTTTTGGTGTCTTAATTTAATGTTAATTTAATGTTGTCTGAAAGGGATATCTGCATAAATCTACGCTTATTTTCCAAGTTGGGGCTTATAGTCAGGCTTAAAAAAAACCATAACTGAAGAATATTATGCGTCGTTACTACACCGGTTAAACGAAGACTTCGTCTTTATTTAAAAAAGAAAAAGGTTCTGTTTCAACATGACAATGACCATGAAATTGATCATGGTATTTAAGTTTAAATTTCTACAAAATCCACCATATTTACCACATTTGGCCGTCAGTGACTTTTTAAATTTCCTTACCGTCAATATGTCTCAGTGGACAACGGTTCACGTCAAATAAAAAAGTAATTACTTAGACAGATGCCTATATTGGGGACCTTACAAAATCCTACTTTTAAGACTTCTTAAAAAAGTTGGAAAAATGCTTAAAAAATGTGGTAGCCTAAATATTAGAGTAAAGGGTATAAATTATAGATGAGATTGATCATGAAAGAGAGAAAATCGTTGAAATAAAAAAGAAATAGAGTTGGTGCCATTATGGAGCCATTGGGAATCTTATAATGAACTTGGAAAAAGGTAGAAGAGTGACTATTTACAATAACTAATACATGTCTATAAGAAAAAAAAACTAAAGACCTTCGAATAGATGTTTAGGTAAAAGATTGTGAGAAAAAAGTTTGTTAAGGATCGCATTATGCCAATCTGGTCAAAAACGTTGGATATATTAAGAGTAATGATCCAGAATTTACTAAAGAACTAAAGAAACGTGTTCTAGTTGTGTAAAACAATCTAGATTTTTTGTGTGGAAATTATTTAATTTTTTCATTACCTTGCAACAAACTGAGAGAACTCAATATAATATTTAGAAGAGAGAGGATTAAAACACTTCTTGGGACTAGATTGCACCAGTGCAGCCTTTCAGCTCTCAGCATAGAAGCTTCGAAAGTATTGTTCAGTCAGACAGGACGTATTGATTTTGTTATGAGTCATTAGATAAATTAGTAGTTTATTAAAATTCTCTCTAAAATGCTGTTATTTTTTAATTGACTTTTCGTGTTGCTTCTCTTGGATGTAACATACCGTTTAATCCAAATATCTGAAAGACTGATCAGTCTAATAACCCTTATCTAAATGCTATAAATATTTAACTATACAAAAAATATACCTAAATGACTTGTTGTAATTACATTCTTTCTTTTAGTTACACTTCCCTACGTTTATTATTCTTAAATAATATTTATTACAATTACAACCACTTTTTACTCTTTTTCCAAGTATTAATGCTTTGCTAAAGCACATTTAACGTTCTTTGCAGCGCCAACGGAACAAATTAGTCCCTTTTAGCGTGTAAGAAATATCGATTTGGTCAGTTGCGATTTTCATAATTTAATTTTTTTTCTACATGGAAACTTTCTTACGGTAACTATTTCCAAGAAAATCTATTGTTTCTTCAAGAAATATATTTTTATTGTAGAAGTTTAAGTAATTAACAACTCCAGGTTGATCGTTGTTAAATTTAGCAATGGACTTAACAGTTTAGAATGTTTAACAAACCTCATTGTCAGTGTTATTCAATGATTTTAGTAGGCAAACGTCAAAATCTGACATTTGTTAAACATTTAAACCGTTGTCGAAATTGTTAAAGTTAAAACGTTTAGAAAGTTTAACAAAAGTCAGATTTTAACAGGTTGCCTACTAAAATCATTGAATAACATGACAATGACGTTTTGTTAAACATTCAAACTGTAAGTCCATTGCTAAATTTAACAACGCGATCATCAAACTTTTTTATTTGTTAATACACAACGTTTTAGTGCGTGATGTGTAGAAGTATATTTGTAGATACCTTACTAACCAAAACTTTGTTTACCAATTAACTAATAAGGACAATGGAAGTCCAAGTTTTAGTGTTATTGGAACCATAACGTTGTCCAATATCTTTAAGGCTTTAAAGAGTTTGACTTATGTTTAAAGTCAACTTATGATAACAAAGTGTATAGAAAATGTCTGAAAAAGTTATTACAAATGAAACTACACATTGTTTAAGTAAAATATGAAGATATAGCCAACTTTATCTCCGTACAATCACCGGAAATACTAAGTGTCAATGTTACAATTTAATTTTTATTTCTGGTATAAACCTTTTCCCAATTTTGATTTTCTTATAAGTCAAATTACTCCGGTTACTTATGCTTTATACTTTATAAATATTTCATATATTATTAATATTTCAATTAATCGATACATTATTATTAAAAAAAACTGAAACATTATATATAAGGTAGATAGGCATAAGCGATAATGAAAGAAAATTGAGTTAACCACCTAAATATTTTTTTCGCGTTTGGTGTAAGCTCCTTATCTTTAAATTGGTGTTAATTAGTTGATTAAGCCAATTATAAATATAACTAGTGTACCACAACATTTTTATTATATGTTTAATGGTCTTTTATGCATTTGGCTAATAAAATTTTAGTTATAAAAAAATTAAATACATGACCCAATGTTCAGGTAGATATAGGTTATCTTAAAATTAATTAACTTGCCAATCCTTGTACGTTAAAAATTAAAAAAAAAACTTTCACAGCATATAATATTATGATTTATGATATGTCATAAATTTCAAAAAATAATTTTAAAAAATTGTAGTTATACAATTAAAATTTAAATATTTTTAATTTTAATTCTAGTTTAGTTTTTATAAAGTTTACCTTTTATTTACAAAAAAAATCAGGTAGATCTACAAGCTTTCAGGGTCTATTCACTGAATTTGTACCAGACCAAACTCTTCCATCTAAGTGATTACAAATATATATATATATATATATATATTATATATATATATATATATATATATATATATATATATATATATATATATATATATAATATATATATATTATTATAAAACGCCCCATTGACTAGAAATAGAGTAATTAGGTATCATAAAGCTTACAAGATGATAAAACATGATGAACTAAAAAAATTATTTGAACATGCATAGAGTACAAAGATGTTCTAAAATCTAAAATTTTACCCTGCATGGCCATTAAAACCATTAAGGCCATTAACACCATTAACGCCGTTGATACCATTTTCTATATACCCATAACCGTTGTAATCTTCTTGTAATGGCGTGACATATATAAACGTCATTGTTTTCTGCCATAAAAAATCGCAGGATACTTCTATGTACAAAATATTCTAAAAGACTATTATTCCTACATCTAAAAACTTGCTATTCAAAAATCACATAACAAATATTTACAAGCATGCGCCGTTTTTTGATTGATGATCATGTTCTATTTTTTAAGAATTATATTAAAAACTATACAAAGACGTGCAAAAAGAAATCAAAAACACAAAAAAGTTTTTAATAACACAGATAAACACAAAAATGTACCATTTGTATCTGTCTATTACGCTTATCTGAAGGATTCTGGTCATTTTTCTTCCAAAAAAGTTCAAAAAAGGACAGATTATCACTGAATTGTATAAGAAAAATTGACCTATACCAATAAGTACACCGGTGGCTCAAAAAAACTGTATCAAAAACACTTTCGGTAAAGAGAAAACAACAAATTTATTTTTGAAAAAAACAAACGTCACTGAATTTCACATATTTCAAAATTCTTGTACGGCTAAAATGAATTTTTTGAATTATTTTATTTGAAAAATATTCAACCCATAAACTTGAGGGTAGAAAAATGTATGGTCGATGAAAGACTGGTTCATTGCGGTGTTTGAAACGACTTGGCGGACCTTGGCTGGCCACTGGCCAAACGATTTCTTATGAAACATAGGCGGAGTTTACAACAAGCGCTAATTAGTTTTAAGAGGCTTTTACCTAATTGAAAATGTGGATAATTTTGCTAGTTTTAGAAATACATATATACAGTACGAATTTTATTTTAAATGATCCATAACAGATCCTCGTTCATTTGTTCAATATAATTGTTAAATATTCCCTAAGTTTCTTGGTAAATTTTAGATTGTTGTCCTTGTCATATCTGAAGCCTTTGACCATGAATTTCTACATAAGCTTTGTCCTGACTTTTCAGTTTTCTTTCTAATCGACTTATATCTGTTATTTTAAAGGTTTGCGTGTTCATCATATAAATGCTGGGCTAGGACTAAATTCGATTATTAACTTTATTTTTTAATAACATCAATGGTATTTTCCCCGATTAAGTAATAATTTGGCTAACTACTTCACTTTTATATATAATTTCAACCAGTCACAAAGCCTAATTTGGAAAACAATTCAGGGTAAAACACATATATATCTTTTACAAGATCTTTAAACAATATGGAATTGGTAAAGCAAAAATCTTATTTAGTTTCCTCAAAAACACAATTACGTTCACTGTTGAGAAAAAAGTTGCTAATACTCATCCCTTACTTTTATTCAAGCTCAGAACAAGTCTTTAAAACCCCAGGTAAAGTCCAAGCTGACATGAGAATGCCAAAAAGTACTGAAAGTCCTGGGAGGCCGCAACAGGGTAGAAGAAGAAGTCTCGTGGGCAAATGATCTTAATTAACCTTGATTTATTGTATCCATAGCCAAAGCAACTTTGTAAAAGTTTGAAGTACCTGGAGCCAGACAGGTAATTTTCCTTGTCCAAATCATTCATATGATTTATATCCAAATCAGAGCTGGCTATGTATTGCAAGATCCATTCCTAGAAATAACATTTCCATTCCTAGAGTTTTAAGGTTTAACTCGCCACAAAAGTTTTTCCTTTTCAAGATCTTAGATTTTTAAGTTACATGTTAATAGAATAGATCTACAACACAATAAGTTAGAATACTGTGTTTGTTAGAGTAAGCCTTTATGATGTTTTAAAAATAAAAAAACTTATTTTTTAATCGGGGACATATAACGAAAAAGAAATACTCATGAAAAAGCAGAAAAGATTGGCGGCAATATTTTAATAGTTTATTTGTTGTCGCTGAAATAACAAAGAATACAGCTTATAAGTTATGGTTAATTAGGCACGTTCAGGCTTATCTTTATTTCGGATAGAATGTGCGACGTGGGGGAAAAAATACCCACCATATCCTGTCTCGAGGTTAAACAGGCTTGGAAAAGGAACAAGACTAATGGAAGGATTGGTATTAAAGGTAATGAGAGATTAGATTATTATATCCATAGCCAAAGCAACTTTGTAAAAGTTTGAAGTAGTCTTTTGAGCCAGACAGTATTTTTCCTCTTCAAATCTACATATTATTTATTTATCCCAAATCAGACCCCGCCTGGCTATGTATTGCTATGTATTGCTATGTTTCCATTCCTGAGAAATAACATTTTTCCATTCCTAGAGTTTTAAGAGTTTAACTGCTGCCAGCAAAAGTTTTTCCTTTTTGTTCAAATCTCCAGATTTTTAAGTTACATGTTAATAGAATAGCATCTTACAACCACAATAAGTTAGTATGTACTGTGTTTGTTAGGATGTAAGCCTTTATGGACTGTTTTAAAAATAAAAAAAACTTATTTTTATCGTGTACAGTATATCGAAAATAAAATACCATTGGAATAAAGCAACCAAAAATTGGCGGCAATATTTTTAATAGTTTATTTGTTGTCGCTGAAATATGACAAAGTAACTACAGCTTATAAGACTTTATGGTTAATTAGTGAACGTTCGGTCTTCGTCTTTATTTCTGGTTGCTGTTGTTTGTCTAATAATACCAACCTAAAGATACCAACACTACTTAAATCTAGTATTAAACTAGGCAACTTTTAACATGGGTGCTTTTTTTATTGTATATACGTTTATACCACTTTAACATATGAATCAGCTATTGGGATTCTTAGTGGAATAGTGCTTTTTAAAAGGAAAATTTTAAAGAATGTTCTATATCCTTTAAACTTTTCTTTTGTTCAAGACAAGCTTTTTAGTTTTATAAAAACTCGTAAATCATAATTCATGAAATGCACCTTTTTTAAGTTTAACTAAGTTGAGGGAAAGGCGATCTTTTCTCTAAAGTAATTTAAAAGTAATACCTTTTTTGATTAAAAACTATCAAGTTTAATAATTTAAATTAAAAAACACATTTTTTTTACTTAAAAAAAAAACAGGTTTAAGTTTAATTTTAGGAAGGTGTTCACCAATTTTAAAACTTTTAACGCAAACAAAACTAAATTAAATTTTGATCACAATCATTTACAAGTAAATAAGTTTAAAAGCCAAAAGAAAGATAACGCGCTGTTACTAATTTTAGGAGATTTGTCTTACCACTAAGGCCTCCTAACAAAAAAATATACAACTTTATTGTACTTCAATCAATTAGACGGATTTTCCACAAGTTATTGGCAAGTTTTTACGAATTTATTACATCATAACAATTTTTGAAAAGGTCAAAAACCTTTACGTAATAAACCGTTATTTATTAACACGCTAATCTTTACAAAGAGAATCTGATAAATCGCCCTTTTCTTATGAAAAATCATATTTATTAATAGACTCTGACTAGCACTATCCGTACCTTCATTACTATACTAATGTAAACTCAACAATATTAATTAAAAATTCGTACGCCCATGATAAGTCTGGTCATTCTTGCGGCACGCCATTTTGTAGTTTTCAACGTTTCCAACCACTTGAGTTTTGAATCACGCAAAGTGGTAATACTTAGTAGAAAAAACAGCCTGTTTACCCTTTCCTCCTCCCTTTTCCCTTCCCGAGAGGTTCTGTATTAATTCAGAGTGGCAAAAATAATGTGTCAAGGGCGCGAATGATTGAATAGTAGATTTTGTGGTCCCAAAATAAGGCTTGATTAACTTTGGATGAATAAAAGTAGTCAAACAAAAACTTTGCATACGTTAGTTTTTACAGAGTATTTCGAAGATATACTTTTGTGCTTTGGTAATACAGTCAAGTCTCTACGAGCCCCGAGACTCAAGTAATAATATTTTTGGCAGTATTTTTGCACGCGAATTAAAATAAGTCCTTAAGAATTGGATGGGCATTATTATTTTGGGAGTTGTTGTGTTTCTGTATCTAAAAACGTCAAATTTATGGAGTGATATTAGAAATCGTCTTTATCGTCAAAAGAGGAACGGAAAGAACGTGTCAAGTTTACTTTTGGTCGTAATTAACCGTCATTTATGAATCCACAACAGATTTTTAATTTTTTTAATCTAATTTGAAGTTAATTATACAGTGTGGAAGTTTTGGATCGAATAATCCACACAACTAATAGCTCGAAAATCTACGGCGAAGATCCTCGGAAACGTCGATTTTTATTTTTGGCCGCGGTTTTTTTGATGATAAATTCATGTATACAGGGTGACCCAAAAACAAGTTATGACAAGTAACTTCATTTTTTGTAATGGAAACACATTTTTTTCCTTTTTAAATTCTGCCTAAAATTCTAAGTATATTTCATGTTTTATGTCCTATATCTAAATTCAACAGATATCAAGATATTTACGATCGAACATAATTCAGTAACTAGACCGTACAACAGGTGTACATATAAAAATCAACGGCGGCGACCTTTTGTTAAAATTTATGTTGTTGACATTTGTCAAAAATTTGAACATTTGTGTTTTGAAATTTGTGAAATTGTGTTTTAAATTTTCGCTGATTATTGATTGTTCTTTCTTGTTATTAATTCATCCAAAAATGGTTCGTAATTTGACAGAAAAACAGAGAATAGAAATTTTGATTATGAGAGGATGCGGAGATAGACAACGGACACAAGAAGTTTGTGTTTTATTTAATAATAGATATTCAGATGAAAATCCTATACTGCAATCGACAGTTTCTAAAATTTTAAAGAAGTTTGCTGAAGATGAACGTGTTAGAGATAATTTACGGCACCGCGTGTCCGAGGAAGTGCAATTAACGTGCTATTGAATTTTCAAGAAAATCCGCATACGAACTCAAGAGCGGTGGCTGCTGATAATGACATCTGCCACACTTCTGTTCTGAAGTACTTAAAGCTTCATAAATGGCATCCGTACAAAGTATCGTATTAACTTTTCGACTGAAGCTACTTTTACACTCAAGGGTTGTTAGATGTAAAAAGCAAAGTTGTTAATAATTTAAAACATGCCTTCATAAATTCCTTTACTTATTAACCGTTTTAAAAATCGGTATCAAATTATTGTAGGGTACTTAGTTTTAACCACTTTGCATTGATTTTTAGTAGTAAACCCATACTCTAACATTTCTACCAAATTATTGTTAGCTGCAATCATAATGAAATATTTATGCTAACTATATATTTTTATTTTTCGTTATATAACTGTATCTTTATAAGTGCATAATTTTTTAAACAACGGTTTACATTTAATGATAAATTTATTTATTGCACAATATATAAATGTATGATTCACATAATTTACCGTACTTAAGAGAAATAAGCGTAGATATAGTTATAAAGTTAGGTTTAATTTTCGTAGGAAATAAATTGGATAAGGGGTTTATAGTTACATAACAAGGAAGGAATGTGCCTCTTTTCCTGCCGCGCATAATTTGATGCACGATGCGAACGGAGGACATAAAAAAACCAACGGAGAAAATGCACTTTACTCTAGAGGCATGTATATATTTTTTTTACTACTTTTCATTCAAATTTTTAAAAATCATCTTTGAATTTGTATTAAAAACTTGTCAAAGTGTAACGTAAAGGCTCCCTCAGACTTTGTTCTTTTTAAGCAGTTTTATTTACGTTTTTCGGTGAACGACTGCAGGTTTCGGCGATTAAGACGGTTTAAAATTAAATTAAGTATAGGGAAGTAAAAGTTTTAATCGTCCTACTGGAAATTCTTAATCGGCGAGCAAGAAGGTTAAGAAGAACATAATCCGTGAGGACCTAAAGATTTAAAATTACTTAAAACATGCTCTGCTAGAACAAGGGGGTCAATATTTTACTTCCCTTCTTCCCTAAGGTGGGTAAAGTGTTGTTTTCTACCCTTATTCAGGGGTTGAAAACGGTATTTTCTAAGAAGGCAGTAGATTTTTTTAAATCAAATAAAAAAATATTTTATTATTTCAAAATAATATAATATATTAATAAAGGGCATAGAAATGTGGATTTCTAAACAGTAATGTTATTTTAATAGTTTTTTCTCAATTTGCTTGTCTGACATAATGCAAAAAAAATATTTCACTCTATAAACCCAGTAGTTCTTTGTTGAAAACAGGCTATATAAAAATATTTTTTTGTTAGGTATCGTAGTTATTTGTTCAAGTATGTTTATGCAAAGTTTACTTAATTCCTAGACAAAGAAGCTTTTATTAGCTAAGTGAGTTTAAAGGGTTTAAATTGTTGGGTTGCGAGAAAGAGGAGAATGGAAGACCTATTGGGATGCGTTCGAATTTTCACCAAATACGATCTTTTGAACTTCTTTCGTACCGCCCTCATTTAGTACCCTAGTAGTGTTTATTGACAAATCCTGGTTTAAGGATAATGCAGGAAAAGGTGGCACACACAACTTGATATAAAAAGGAGCATTAAGTTGTTAAAGTGATGATTTGGAGATCTATTACGTACGATAGTACGTAACCTCTTATTTTTATTAGAAACAATATGGCAGTTGATCGTTCGTCCATGGGATTTTAAAACTCCATTTTTTAGTCTTTTAACAAGATAAAGCTCGAACAAATGTAGCAAGAGTAACTTTAAATTGTTTATACCTACACCATACCATGATCCTGAAGATCTGACGTTAAACTCATAGAATATGTGTGAGACATTATAGGTAAAAGAATAGCTAGTGTACACCACTTGTCACAGTTGTTAGATGATTTTAGTCATCACCTATAACCTTTGAATAAGTTGCTATAAGAGAAAATCGAATTTTTATCCAGATAGATGTTAGATGCATTAACGAGTGCATATCGCACCATAGTGAATCAATCTGCTAAAAAATCCATCCAAATGACTTCAAATTCTATCCAAACACCTATTGTTGTTATCCAAGTAAGAATAACTTAAAATTAATTAAGTTAAATAACTACTCCATATCTGTATTTTAAATAGTTAATTTTAGAAAATATTTTATAGAGAACGAACTACAGATACAGTGCAGTACATAAAATTTTATTGTCCGAAGTGTCCGGCAGTTTATCAACTTCTAAAAATAAACCGCGGCTAATAAAGTAATAAATAAAAATAAAATCCGACTTTTTATACATTTTTACCCGATTAAACATTTTCAAGGTTTACTGTTACCGTTATCTAAAGAACTCTATCGCCGCGGCCGCCATATTGATTTATTTTTCACCTTACTGTGGTTTGCTAACTCAAGCCGGTGTTTATCTGAAATTACATTATTCCTTTTTCCATTTATAAAAAAATTAAATCAGCAAGTGAAATATAAAACTTTGCTTATTTACAGCTAAGATCTACAACGTATCACACAAGTTCAAAGTCATTTTGTGCTATAGGGAGCTATCAGGCAATTTTAATTTAAGAAAATTGGAAGGCCAGATCAGTATTGGAATGAGGCAAAAGTTTGGAAGCTTTATGGCATCAAATTATTTTTAATTAAAGCATCATGACCTCTACTTCGTGAAAACACCTCTCTATCATTTTGGCAAATTGAAACAACACAAGATGTTGAAGTTGGGTAATTAATATTATGTTAATGTCAAACTCCTGTCGGAATGATCTCACTCAGATGTTAATTGGAAATATTTCAGTGGTAGTTAGTTATTATTCTAATGGTATTTAACCATCTACTGACTGTGTCTAAGATTATCTGGTATTTTGGTTTTATACAAGGCTTGGTATCCTGCCCTGTCCTTCCATAAATATACTTATATTAAAAAAACAGCCCAAAAAGTCATTGGATCATCATTCTATATATCATTATGCGGTAGAAACTTTGGGCAAAAAAATTTAAATCTTTTTAATGTAGTTAAATTAGGTTAAAAAGAAAGGTTAACACCCCTTAATAAACAATATGTTTTATTAATTTCTTGCTTACATTATAGTAAACAATAACAGATTTAAGTTAATTAATATGTTAAAGACCCATAATTTCTATACACTTATTGACACGTCAGGGCATTTATCTGATGAGGTAGTCTGTATACTTTATACTTGTTTCTAATTATTATTTGAGAGGTGCGCTATAAGTTTAACAAACTACCTAGGACGTTCCACTATAATTGATCGGAGAGAGATCAAATCTCTTGGGGGCCATTTTAAGCGGTTGGAGTGGTGTTGACCCATGATGTCTACGTTTACTCCAAACACATGTGGCTCGGCGTTATCTTGATGAAAAATAGGATTTTCGATCGCTTAAGTTATGATAGAATATGTGGTTTCACTACTACCTGAATGTATGGTTTTATATTACTCTGTGGATTACGCCTTTAACTACGTGGCCTTTTTACCACTGCTCAACCATCATGCATATCCAAGTGAAATTTGTTGCTAAAGATCACTTGGTTTTATTTTTGATCCCATAGAAGTTTGTTTCTGCACCATTGCAGGGGACGGCTGAAAGCAAAGCGCAGAATACTTTTTTTAGGAGCAGGAGAGGAGTTTAGAGCACCGAACAAGCTCTGTGTTCCCGGCCTTCTTGGATCCATGGTTAATAACATCTCAAAGTGGTATAAAAAAATTGGTGTGTTCTTCCCCTAGTTTTTCTAATTGACACACCTCAGCTTTTGTACTCAAGGCCTGTTCGAAACAAAATTTTTATGTGGTACAAAATAAATGGGAACCAAAATTCACAAAAGGACTCCGCAATTTTCTTATGGAAAATGGGTTTCGGCCAATTGTTTTTAAATATTGCATAGTTATAGTTCTAAACACGCTGACCCAAAGTTTTGTCGGGCACAAAACCTGAACCCCCCCTCAACCCCCTCAAAATTACCCTCAAAGGTAACGGGATTTTTTTATGGAAATTGGGTTTTGGCCAATTGGTTTCAAACTTTGCATAGTGATAGTTCTTAACGCGCTGATCAAAAGTCTCTACTAGCACACTAGTGACCTTTGAAGGCGATTTTGGGAAAGGGTTGGGGGGTTTTGTTTTCGTGGAGACTTTTGATTTGCATGTTAAGAACTATCACTATCAAAAGGATTAAAAACAATTGGCCGAAACCCATTTTCCATAAGAAAATTGCGAAGTTCTTTAAGTGGGTTTAGACTAAAAATGGGCAGGATAAGATGGGAAGAATGCTGAAAATGTAATCATTTTTATACTGAACGAAAAATAAAAGTTCTAAGAGTTTAATACTAAAATAAGATTATAAATACTAGATGTTTACCCTTTTTATAACTTAGCATATAATCTGAATTTTAAGCTATATTATATACATGAAGTTCAACTAATAAGGCTAGTCTACTTCTCTAGAAACCACTCTTCTACTGAGCTTACCCCACCATACCGCGAAAATAACTGACAAGCGGATCGAAGATAGCAGCTTTTGCATTAAATCTATAGAAAATTAAAATATATTATTAAAAATACATACACCAAATAATATGAAAAATGTAAGTAATAGGTTTAATTTTTTATTTACTTTAACTAAAAAAAAAATTAAAACTCTTGAAAAAAAATGGTAGAGAATATCTTCCTGGAGCTAGCAATGACTTGTCCTTTATAAATTAATAATAAAATTATTATCTTTTTAGTAGCAGTATATCAGCAACATCAAAATAAATTTAATAATATCAAGTCACACCCATATTTAAAATTCGCCAGAACTAGCGCCAAGAAACCCTGTAAAAATAACTATTCACTCGAATGCAACAAATGACATATTTAGGTACAGCAGTATTTTTAATCGTCACGTGACCAATTTAGACCCATTTTGCACGCTGTATACACGTTTAAAATATACTTATTTCGGTCTCGATTTGCATTGCAAAAACGGATTATCGATCCGTTATTTTAAGTTCAGTGCATCATACTCCAATGAAAATATTTCCGTATTTTATTTTGTAGATACAATTTTTCTCATTTTTTTCACCTTTATACAGGGCTATTAAATATTTACTTTTTAATTTTAAACAACCAAATAAACGCTACGTTTAAAATAGTTTTGGTTTAAAACAAAGATATTAACACAATTACTAAGAAAATGATATACAAGTCTTGAAAACAATCAATTATTTTTATATGTTATTGCATATTTAACATAAAATAAGTAAAATAATAAAATACCAAAACAACCAGTAAAAAAGTTAACAAATATATACTTCTATTACTAATTTATCATATGTAATGTTTTGTCTGTTATAGAATAGCCTTCGAGATAGATATGTTACACCAAATGCTTTGGCCTTGTAAATATTTGATAAATCTTTTCTTTTTCTCTTCTTTGTGCATTCTGTAATGAAACTAATTACCTTTGCGTGATACAGACAGTTTATATCTTAAAAATAATCGGCAGCGCGGGAATGACCGTCTGGGGTCACGTGAATACACTTATTAATAAAAATCTGATTTAAAATAAAGTAACAAGATTTTTTTTAAAGTAGGTTATTTTAAATATATATATATATATATATATATATATATATATATATATATATATATATATATATATATATATATATATATATATATATATATATATATATATATATATATATTAAAATATATTTTAAAACTTAAAGTTTTTAGCCGTCCGAGGCACCGCATTCATATCTATCCATCACTTACGAAATTTTGTTATTTAGACCAACAAAGACAATTATGTAAAATAAGTATTTTTAGTGGGATCTCTTGTTTTTTTTTCTGAATTCAGTATATGAAAAAAAAATAGTGTCAAATGAGACACAAACGATGTATCTGCTGGTTAAAATTACAGTCAGACCTGTAATAATAAAATCTATTTAACCCTCGTTAAATTGATCCAAGATCTAGACACTAAAATACAAAGCTAATTTTGTAATTTTATGTTCGTGTTTAATAAAACTCCCCAGAAATTGAAAATTGTAGATAACAAGAGCTGCATCGCCAAGGTCAAGTTTTAAAAAATATTTCTTGTATCGTGTTACGTGGTGGATTGTATAGAAATGGACATTGATTTTTCTCTGTTTTTGCAAGTCAGGCTTTATACACACTTACACCATGGTCATCTTCAATCGATAAAAGAGTTGCTAATTATAATGCAGTAGATTCTATATGATATTTTGTTGCTAAAAAATATTTATACATTATCGAAAAAATATTAAAAAGACTTATATTTTTCTTTAAGATGATTAAGTGGATCAAATAGAATGGAAAAAAAACAGAATATGAATAGAACATGTTATAACTTTAAATTTAATAATGCCAGAGTCTAAGTGCTATAAGTTCAAAAATCTGTCACTTAAGATGATTTTTATTGTTTAATATATACCAATGCTGTTGGCCTTAGGGGGACACTGGTAAAGAACATTTTTATTTTAAAATTTGCAAAAAAAGTTGATTCTTTTGTTTGTGTCTCTAAATCTATTATTTAACTTCTCAGATCTTATTTCCAATTACTATTTTTTAGCAAAAATCTTAATGTTTGTCATTTAGTTCGAAGAAACTAAGAAATGTGTTGAAAGAAATCCAATTCTTGTATCCCTAATCTTTATAATTAATTAATTATTCCTTTTTCCTTAAATTTTATTTATTACAAAATAATAAGTGCTAAAATACTAATGAAATTAGAAAAGAAAATTTTTTATATTAATTATCCTACTTATCCTTTTTTTATCGTATTTTTTTATATCTTCATTTATACAAGACAGAGAAATTAAAAACCTATAATTTTAAAAACGAAACTTTCAGTTTTTAATTTCCCACCCTATTTTAGTTTTTTTTTTTTTTTTTTAACTCTTTCATGAAAAGGAAATCTTAGAGTTTACGATAAACGATTAATGCGGTGTTGATTTAAAAAGTCTACGGTTACTCTGTCCACTTGTGTTCTGGCGTTATCTTGTTGAAAAATGAGATTTTCGATCGTCTCAAGATGAGAGAAGTTATGTAGCTTCACTACATTCTGGATGTACTGAGGGACCGTCATTTTACATTTAATAAAGATTAGAGCTATCCTGCTACTATATCCGATGTCCCGCTTGAAACGTAACCTATTCTGTAACACTTACAGAACATGAATTTGTTTGGGTCGCCTTCGCCTATAAAACAGTAATGTCGTGAGTACGATGTACCTAATTAAGGTAAGATAATTAATTAAGGAAAATAGATGGGCGCCACGGTATTTTATTCGGTTACTTTCAATTAGAATTTAACTTGGTTGGAAAAAACCGAAATAAACCAAGTTTAGAGGTTAAGCTGTTTTAATTTAAATTTACCATAGAATTTAAATACATAAACAGTCAGTTCAAATAAATGGTTTTATTCATATTCTTAAGAATGAACCATTAAAAAAAAATAATTTTAATTAATTTATAAACGAACCTCCCTGACGCATTATTTCCATTAAAATTAACGAATCTTTATTCTTGATGTAATACGCAGAATACCGGGTACTTGATCAAGCATCCGTAAAAATTATAGGCGCAATAACCCCTTTTTAAAACAACCAAAAAAACAATTTCCCCATCAGATCGGTTCTTACAATTTTGATAGTTGTTTTACATTATTTACAAAAAAAATATTAGAATAAAAGAGAAACATGTCATCAAATGAAAAATAATTACTTAGTTTTAAAAAAATAATAAAATTTAATTTTAAAAAAAAATAGGTAAACATAAAATATGGCGGCAGATGTTGATATTCCCCATAAAAAAAGAAAGGTAAAACCTGTTTTCCGTTGGTTTCGGACAAAATGGCTGCTGGGCAACGCTCTGCTTCTTTTACTGGTAGTGGTCACGTGAAGAGCCAAACCATACAGGAACGATTGTCGAAACTGGATGAATTTACCAAAACGAAAAAAAACCCTTAAAAAAACCCTGTTTGAAGAAAAAACAGTATTAGGACCCCTTTAAAAATTTGAAAAAAGACCAAACAATTTATAGTGATAATAAACTCAGTATTATACAGATATATATGGGTATTTTAAGTATGAGTTAACTCACCATAAATGCGGGGTTAAAAAGGCTACCAACGGAAGAAGTCAGTGGCTACTCCTACAGAGGAAATGAACATTGCACACTGCTATAAAAAAAACCCAAAATTAGCAAGATGACTTGGATAAAACTAGATATGAAATTTGGAAAAAAAAAAAAACATTTATCACTAATTAGAATTTTTAAAATACCCGTTTGCAAATCAACCGTTAATAGTCCTGATAAAACATCACCAGTTGACCATAGCACGCCATACCACAAGAAAATATAAATTTTAATGCATCACAGGTGAATTTTTGGCAGAACCCCCAAATAGGCAAAATAAAAACCGCCGAGGGGAAAAGAGAACTTCAGTCTCGCTTACAATATCTCCCTTCAAAACGAAAAAAATCGTACTCAATATCGAAGCGTTATCAGAATGCCATCTGAAAGGGTTTTAAATCAAGAAAACAAGTGAAAAGGAAAAAGCGGCGCAATTATTACTTAATAAAACAGGTTTAGAAATCGTTAAATTTATTTGTATAAGAAAAAAATTTAAATTTTGCTGATACTAATTGAATATAATATTATTATTATGAAGAAAACTATATAAAAAAACTTGTAGCTTAACGCTACACCATTACACCCAAGGTGTAATAAGATAACAAAGCCACACTTCACTTAACAAGCGAAAAAGGGAAAATTTCTAACTATGTTTTCAGATCTAGCGAACACGTTCGTTGTTTAGTCATATGATTTACGTTGAATGACTGTTTCTCTGTTGTGTTATTGTGAATAAATCAACTTTTTGAAAAAAAATATTGTTAAGATAAAGACTAAACCTGTAAAAGGTCTTACTGTGTGAAATTTGTGAGTGACTGGAATTTTTTTTTTCCGCAGACATTGCGTAAAAACAAGAATATCTGCGGGTGAAAAGTGCCGGTGTTATAAAGACTTAAAGTAAATGGCGGGCAAATGAACTTGACATTTTGTGGTGTTTTTTAAAAAAAAATTTAAAAAATTGAAAGTGTTTTAATGATTCGTGTTTGGCTTTAATTTTGAAGGTATTTTTTTAGTTATTTTTAAAAACAGTAAAAAATATTACTGGAAATTACCGTAAGTACGTAGGTATACATTTTGGAATTTTGTCGTTCGTTTTGATTTTTGTTATGTTGCATAGGTACTTGTGCCTTTATTAGATACTATTTAGTTACTGTTATTATTATTATTTTCCTCCAAGTCTTTTTGGGAGTGCCGGGGTGCAAATCCAATTAAAAAACTTTTTGATGCAGGAGAACCAGCTGTATCTGTTTTCCCCTTTTCCAAAGGAAAAAACTAAAAGCCATTGGCTTAGGAATATTCTGGGAAGTCATGGTCACCCCCAAATATTTTTGTGGTTTGCGCTAAGATTTTAGAAAGGAATTATTAGGGGAGGATGATTATCGCTTGCCAGATGGGTCAATGCAAAGGTACCTATCAAAACTAGACTAAAGTTAAAATGCGGTAGTATTTTTCCAAATTTACCAATTATTTTTTCAAAACAGTCCCTGTTTCCCGAAAAAGTCCTCCCGAAAGCTTGGCATAAACTTGAAAACAATAATGGTCGCCTTACAAACGACACCTATTCTGCAAATTTGCTAGTACCTCTGTTTTATTTGAAATATGACTATTCATTTTCAAAATTTGATTTGTTTATATTTTACCAGGTAAATTTACTACTGAAAAGTTAAAAAGATTTGGTAAATACAGACTTCCGGAGGGTTAATACAATGTTAGCTTTGATGATATTTTAAAAAGCTGAGAAAAAAATTAGACTCAAAAAATATATTTAGAAGCGCTGATGGATTCTCTTTAGCTGAGATTAAAAAAAAGGAGACAGCTGTATCCAGGAAAATGATCTTGATTGGACAATACCTCAAATAATTACACTGAAAAATTTTTTTTTTTACTTGAAACTGAATACCTAAATGAATATGAAATTGACAAATGGTACAAATTTATAGCCGGTTATGCTGCCCAAAAAAAATTTTAAAAAAAAATAATAATTGTAACATCTGTGTTTCTTTTTTTTTGTTGAAAGTAAGGGGGAAACAATTGACGACGAATACTTTGATTGTTCCAAGTGGCGGTTTTTGGGGGTTTCCCACAGAAATTGTTGGACGCCTTTTCCATATGTGCGCGATTTTTGAGAAAAAATTTTTAATGACCCTGATACTGAGAGTGACTTAAAAAAGGAAAATCAAAAAGCTATCCTGTGTGATCTAACTAATTTAAGCACTAGACAAAATGAAGGCTTTAATGATTTATGCTCGCAATGTATTTGTGGTAACGAGAACAAAAATATGTTCATTATGATGTGCTCTATATTTAAACATTCTTTAAATAATTATGTTAAAAGAAATAACAAAATGCACAGAAAAATCGGAAAAGGCTTGGGAAAATCAAAAAAAAAAAAAAAGGAAACTAGACACATTTAATAAATAATAAAAAAACTAAAACTAACCATTATAACTAAATGTTAAATTACAATTTTTTTTCCCTTTTTCAACAGCATCATGTTCTTAGCCGACCTATGCAATAAATTAATTTGTTTTAGAGTTTAAAAAATTATATAAATATATTTATTTTTCAATTATACTGACTAATTATTTTAATGGGGAAAAATCAATACTATTTACGCGATCTTTAAAATTTAGCCTTATGAAAAATACGCGCCTCGATACCGGATTACGCTCATCGCGTCGAGGGAAAACCGATCTGAATCTCTTGCCTTGCGGCGTTGCCAAGGGGGTTGTTACGGCTTGTAGAAGTAGGGCTGTGGATAACTCTATACAGGGTGTTAATTTAGTATGTACAATAAATTTAACACACGATTCTTTGAGTATTTTTAAGACAAATAGTTTATAAAAACATGGGTCCGCAAATTCTTCGTTCCCAAGTTTGAGGGTGTTAAACCGAAAAAATATATATTTTTCGTAAATGTCTTACATATCCTTCACTTAATTTTGTTGTAATTTGTGGTGTTATGTGTTATGGTGTTGGTGGTGTTATTTTTAGCATTAAGGGGCTAATTTACCTTTAATTTGCTTACAATTATTATTAAGCCCAGTGGCGTCTCGAGCGATACCTGAACGAATATTTTTCTAAGAAAAAAATGTACACTACTTACTTTCATGCCATTTTTATTTCTTTTTTGGAATATGCAATAAAAATAAAGTTTTGGTTTTGTTTTTTAAATGTTTTAATAGCCTTCTTAGTTTCTGAGAAAAAATATGAAATCCACTTAATTGCACATCCCTGGCCAAACACGAAACATGGGAAAAAGTTTCTTTTGGAAATTATTTTTGATAATTTTTTATTACCAGTTATGTAGCAACAGCAAATAATAAATTTAATTACATTAACAACCAAACTAGCATTTTTTTTAAATCCAGTGTTAAGAATAGCCCCTTTTGGCTTTAATATATATTTCTTGTATAATCAAGGGATATGCAATTAATTGCATTGGATTTCGAAAACTAAGCGAAATACGAAAAAAATTCAAGAAACAAAAAAGGTGTATTTTTATTTCCTTAAACCAAAAAAGTATAAAAAATTGCACAAAAATCAGTGGCGTACATCTTTTTGTCAAAAATATTCGTTCAGGTGTCTCTCGGGTCGCCACTGGACATAATAAATTTAATCAAGTTAGTACTAAATAAGCCTTTTAATGCTATTAATAACATCGCCGAATTACAACTATTTTAAATAGGATATTTAAGATATTAAGAAAAATACAATATTTTTTAAAAATTTTATTCGCAAATTTCAAACAGATCCTCACTCAAAACCTCACGAGAAGCCAAACAAAAGGCCAAAAAAATGTAGTCTAAGCGACAGGTCAAGTTTTGGTCTTACGTACGCAGTGTGTATATTACAGTAAATGTTTCGGCGTACTTTTCCCCTATCATAACTTCGTTATCGTGCAATATAAAGGTATGAGATTTAGTATACAGATTTAAATATGTGTTGTAATTACCTATAAAAAAATTAAGAAAGTCATGTCAAGTGGTTTCTGAAATATAAGAGTTTGAAAATCACATGTTTTACTACTAACTAAGTGATTCAGTCAGACAGTAGTTAAATGGACCATTTTCCAAAAGAGTAAAATTTTGTATATAAATAGGCTTTAGGACACAAGTAAAGGAAACATTTTGAAACTTCCACATTCTACTTGAAACGCCCTAAAACAGGGGCCATAGGCGTGCGCAGGGTAAAGCTGGTGTGGGTGCCAAGATATCAATAACAATAATAATAATGCGCAGACACCATCAAACAGACCAGGATACCATGGACGTCACCCAATGAGCTCAGCCAGGAAAATGTCGACAACGAACTACTGGCTGACGTCGGGGAAGATGTTCCCAGAGACTGAAGGCTTCTTATTGGCTATACAGGACCAGTTTATTCCGACAAAAAACTATCTGAAGCATATCGTTAGAGACCCGTCTATAGACAACGATCGATGCAGATATGGATGTCAAACATCGGAGACAATCCAGCATAAAACGGGGGGTTGCCAAGCATCAGAGTATAAGAAAAGACACGGTTCAGCAGCCAAGATACTCCATCAACAATTGGCAGAGAAGCAAAAGCTTTTACAGAATGAAGCATTTCCTTACTATAAGTATACTCCGGAACCTATTCTCAAAAACAATGAATTTAAATTGTACTGGGACAGAACTGTACTTACAGACCAAACTGTTGCTCACAATAGACCAGATATTGTATTGGTGGATAAAGTTGGGAAGAAAACAACACTGATCTATGTCGCTATCCCGAACAACAACAACCTACGGGAGAAATACAATAAAAAGATTGCCTAATACAAAACCCCAGAAACACAAATAAAAAGACAGTGGGGAATGAACAACGTCCAAACAATCCCTATAATTTTATCAACAACTGGCATTATACCAAAAACTCTTTTACAAAACATCAAGGGACTAGGCCTCGGTGAACATCTGTATAAGGCTATGTAAAAGGCAGTGCTACTTGCGACCGCTCGGACTGTCCAGAAATTTGTGGGGAATACAGCAGAACCTAAGAGAATCTAGATGTAGAGTCCGAAAACATGGAAAGGGTTCCCACAGAGCTCAATCCTTTTGATATCTGATGATATCTGGGATAAGTGAATGTTCGGGAGTGCAAAGCCGTGTGGCTTGAAATAATAATAATAATAATAATAATAATAATAATAATAATAATAATAATAATAAAATCTATCTATCTCGGAAACCTCACGTTTGGGTTTTTGAAATCTGCTGAGCTCAAGTCTGAGCCCCAGGGTTTTCCCCCCATGCCAGGATGGGGTGATAAACACGTTGGTAACCGAAGCCAGTTTTCTAACATTCCTGATACTGCTTGTCGAGCTTGTCGACAGCAACCCGAAACACTAATGCACTTATTGTCAGCCTGTCCGGGGATGCCGTAAGTGGTTACATCCCCCGACATAACGATGCGCTTCGGGTACTTTATTATCACCTCAGACATTATTACGGCATTACAAAAAAGCAATTTTGCCATTTGCTCCCCGCGATATCGAGGCAGTAGGGGAAAAGACAACTGTCCATAAAATTGGGAAATTTTGCATTCCCAACTACGCATCAAATTCGCGCCAATAAACCTGATATCGTTCTCCTTGATAAAAGGAATATGTGATTGAGTTCTCCGCCCCAGCGGCAACTAACATCGATATAAAAAGGGAGAAAGAGCCAAATATCAGGATCTACTTGGCGAACTTCGGGGGGTCTTTTCCGGAGTATAACGTGCGATTGGTTGTCCTGATTGTCGGGTTTTGGGGGGGGTAAAGGAAAAAAATGTTGGGGGAGCTGAAGGTATTCCCGCATGTCAACATTCACCCGAACAACTGGGATGAAAATGCAGAAATCTGTTGTCCCTTGGGTCCCTTCGTTTACTGAGGAATGAATTTGGCCAAGATCACTGACCGAGCGGACGCGAGGAGGGGGTTCGATACGGATGACCTTCCCAGATGTCCCAGGGGGGGGAGCCATGGGATACGCCCCGTCGGATCTTTAATAATAATAATAATAAATAATGAAGTAAATAAAACTATTAATAACAATATATTGATATTAATACATTGCTATTAATAAAATTAATTAATAATAAATTAATAGGAATAAATTCTTAGGAATGTTTGGTAAATATTTATGAAATAATAACAAATCGGGTACATTATATATTATTTATTATAAAATCATTCTTCTTTTATAATGTACATTTTTTTTAAATTCGTTTATCACAGTACTTATGTCAATATTTGCGGCTAATTCCGGTTTCACAAATGGAACCATGAGATTTTCTAAACGTTCTTGGCGTATTGTGGATCTTAATTTTGATTTTACCATACTCATTTTCGAGAACGTGCGTTCGCGTGTAATTTTTAAATCGAACCTTGTTAAATAATAATTTTTTATATTTTAAATGCAGTAATCTTTTTTAGACTAGTGGGGGTGCCACGGCACCCACGGCACCCACTGTGCGCACGCCTATGACAGGGGCGATAATTTAGGGGGTATTTAAACAAAAAAAATATATTAAAAAGCATTAAAATGAGCAATTCTAATATTTCATATTCGGTTTAAAGGTTAGGTTCTTCCTACATAGTAAGGTATACTAGAAAAAAAGGCAGGAAAGAACTTAGAAAAAGAAAAGAGATCCCACCAATAACACCTTTGTAAAATAAAGGCCAGGTTCCAAAGTATTTAGATTTAAAATTTGACCAAGTTCCGTCCACAATTATTTTCTTTCACTCTTTTTTTACTTGGCAAGTTTTTTGCTAATCTGTCTCTAATAATAATAAAAAATGCCTATATTAATAAAAAAAGACGTTAATACAGACGAATCATTAAAAAACTTGCCAAGTCAAAAAAGGGGGGTGGACAAAAAATTGTGTACAAAACTTGATCTAACTTTAGATCTCAGTACTTTGAGGAGCCGAGATTTTAAGATAAGAACTTGGCCTTTATTAGCAAACGTTTTTTTGGTGGGATTACTTTTTAGTGGGATTATTTTCTTGTGAACCGAAAATAAAGGTTCTTGGAAAATATTATTAAACTAAGATTTTAAACACTCGGTGTTTACCTTTTTTGTTACTGAGTATATTAATAACTTACTTGAACTTTAAATAAAAAAGTTGTGTTTTAATGTTTCCATTATTTAAATCAAATACATTTTTGATAGTAATGAATAATTCATAGATTTCAAATACCCGTATAACTCTAATATGATAATAATTACAAGTTATGGAGTAGTTTAAATAATGTTCCCGGAAGTATTTGGCTTAAAACAAGATCCAACAAAAAAAAATCCAGGAATATTTGGTAGTCTGTGATTAACATCAGACATTTTCACAATGGGACGCTTGAAGTCTTTAAAATGGATTACAGTTTTCTGCATTTTAAAAGTTTTCGTCGCTCCATAATATTTTTTTGGGTTTATGGTATTTACTGTAATGTGTAACAATTATAAAACATCAGTTTTGCCTTTAAGAATCTCGTAGTAGTCTGTTAACAAGTTCGTGGTGCATTTTTCACAATACAGCCTTTTGAGAAATTTGCTGGTAAATGTTTTGTAATGATCCCCCATTTGTTAATTTAAAATATAAATTTTCTTTTTAGCTTAAAATTAGAGGTTTCTCATAAAATGTCCGATATAATTTTTAAAGTTAAACAGATCAAGCGTATTCTTTCTTCTCTTAATACTAAAAAATCGTCTGGGCTGGATGGCATACCAGCAATCGTCTTAAAAAAGTGTGCTCCCGAGCTTGCACCCATCTTAACTCGCCTCTTTCGAATCTCTTACGACACGGGCATTATCCCGGAGAGTTGGAAAGCTGCACGTGTGCAACCTGTCCCCAAAAAAGGATCCAAAAGTCTCCCTTCCAACTATAGACCTATATCTCTTCTTTCAGTTGTTTGCAAAGTAATGGAAAAATTCATTAATTCCCAAATCTTAAAGTATCTGGAAAAACATAAGATCTTACATGATAGACAATATGGATTCCGTCACAGTAGATCCACAGCTGATCTTCTTTCCTTTGTCTACACAACTGGAACAAGTCTCTTGAGTTTCTTGGTGAATCCCAGATCGTTGCTCTTGACATATCCAAAGCTTTCGATCAGGTCTGGCATGATGGGCTTCTTAACAAACTTCCTTCTTACGGTCTTCCACCTAAGCTTTGCTCTTGGCTTTCCAGTTTCCTTTCTAATCGACGTATATCAGTTAGTGTAGATGGTCATTCCTCCAGCTTCTACCAAATTAATGCTGGGGTGCCCCAGGGCTCAGTGTTGGCACCCACGCTGTTTCTTCTACACATTAACGATCTTCTCTCCTCCACAATCAATCCCATTCATAGTTTTGCTGACGATGGTACCCTCCACTCTAGTATTCAATTTCTTAAGCCACCGTGTAATCCTGATTTCGAAACAAAGCGCAGGTCAATGCAGATATCTCTTTCACAAGACCTCAAACTTATTTTGGATTGGGGCGCCAAAAATCTTATTCAGTTTAATGCCTCGAAAACACAGTCATGTTCCCTGTCACGAAAAAAGTCTGCAAATGCTCATCCCTTACATATGAGCGGCCAAGTTCTGCAGAACAAAGAGTCGTTTAATCTTGTCGGCGTTACTTTTGAGAATAACCTCAACTGGCACAAACACATTTTATCCATACCTTCCGCAGCTTCAAAAAGATTGGATTTCTCTTCCGAGCCAGAAAATATTTCTCTTCTTCCAATTTGTACACTCTGTATGTATCCCAAATCAGACCCTCTTTAGAATATTGTTCTCATGTCTAGGGAATGGCGTCCCCTACAACACTTAGCATTCTGGACTCCATTCAAAGAAGAGCCGTTCGTCTTATTAATGATCCAACGCTCACAGAAAGGCTTCCTCTTCTTGCCCACCGTCGAGCTGTAGGGGATCTGTCGCTCTTCTATAGGTATTTTCACGGCTTCTGCTCAGAGGAGTTGGCCAGTATAATTCCTTCTCTGGCAGCTCCCAACAGAGCAACACGTAGTGCAACTTTTATTCATCCTTTTACAGTTCAGTTAGAAAGGCCCCGAACTTCCCGCTTTCTTCGTTCCTTCATCCCTAGAGTGTCAAGACTATGGAACCTGCTGCCCGCAGAAGTTTTTCCTTCTCCTCCCAATCTCCAAAAATTTAAGTCCCGTGTGAACAAACTCCCTCTCACCACACTGAAGACACCCACGGTACGTTAGTACTTAGGCATTAGCCTTCGTGGACTGTCCCAAGATAAAAAAAAGAGGTTTAAACCTTCATGACCAAAAAAATAATTACCATTGTTATAAAAAAATCCAGAAGAATTACTTTAAATTGGGTGATTTCTCAGAATATAATTTTTATGACTTGATCATCTATGCAATGAACGTCCTCGAATTTTGTATCTAAAAAATCACAATTCAAGCTATATAGGCTTAGATTATTGATTACCATAGTTAAAAAAAATACTTCTTTTTATTGTAAAATACATTTCATTTTGTTCCCCATACGTTTAAAGCAACACACTTTTTTTTAATCCTGTGACTTGAACTTCAAATATGGCTTTGATTCGGCTTGTTTCAAGAAGTTATGTTTTATTATATTATTGTAATTTAAAACGTCTGTAATCTTACACGCCTTTGGTACTGACTACTGTGGATGTCTTAAGGGTGGTAAGAGGCAGGTTATTAAGACGGGACTTAAAGACCTTTCAAGAAAAAAATAGACCTTTGCAGGCAGTATTTTTCACAAGAAATGTGGTAAGTTAAATTTACTGCCCGATCGTACAGGGTGTCCATTTTTGATTCTTTTGTAGGGTATTTTCGGAATTGTTAATGCTATTAAAAAAGTTATATAAGTGGCACGTACTCTTCTTGTGTCAAAATTAAAATCTAAAAATGAACATTTAAAATTTTTTACTTGCTTAATAGATATGGGGAAAAATAAAAAAATTGTCAATTCTATAATGACTTTGTTTTTTTAGTTAAACAAATACAAAAAAACGTTTTACACAAACGTTTCTTTTAGTGATGAGCAAAGCAAGACCAAGACCAAGACCGGCTAGTCTTGGTCTTGGTCTTGGTCTTGCAAGCCAAAAGAAGGTCTTGTTCTTGGTCTTGGTCTTGCACCACCCAGTCTTGGTCTTGGTCTTGGTCTTGCTGCAAGAGTCTTGCTGGTCTTGCTTTTTTTGTTAGTAATAATTAAAACCAAGCATTTTTAAATAAAAAATATTTTTTAAATACTTAAAAATAAATAAAGATGAAGACTATATTTTTTGCTTTATAATTTTAAAATATAACAATTTAACCTTACCTTTACATTTGAATTATTTGATTAAAAAGCATATTTTAAATGTAATGGTTTATTTATAGCGCTCCATTTTTAGTTAAATTGAGACCCAACCTGCTTTTTTACATTAAGTGGCATAAAAAACATTTTAGTAATAAGAATTATTTTAATTTTCTTTAAAGAGGCATATAAAATTAAAGTAAATACAATACTGGGTAAGCAGAAAATTTCAACCAGATGTAAAATTACCGTGAAAATAATTCTGACTTATAAACATTGGTTTCTGATTTGAAAAAAAAAGTTATTGAAGAAATTTTAGAGTTCATATGATCTTTTTATCTTCAAGTAAGTAATACATTTGCCGTACAAAGTTTGTACAAATACTTTATAAATATTCTGCATATACATACAAGGTAGCTCAGTAGTGTCACATAGCTCAATATCTCTAAAATCTTTCCTAATAGTAAAAAACTGAACGTATAAAAATTTTAGAAAAAAAGGGTATAAAATGTAAAGTTATTTTCTACTTCAGAATTTCGCCACCCTCTACATTATACTGGAAATTGTTGAACTGTCATATAGGAACAATGCGACGTAGATGATTTTTAAATATCATTTTCGGTTTTGACAAAAATGACGTTATCATTTTTCTTCTGTTATTATTTGACTTTTCCGTCTAAACCGGAAGTGATATTTAAGTACCATTTATATAAAAAGTATTCCTATGTGACATGACAAATAAATTTTTTATCAATCCATCACTTTCACATTTATATCTTAGTTTTAAGAAGCAATCTAACGGTGCAACTTCTTACAGTGTGAAACAAAAATAACGTATTTCTGTATTTTGAAAATTTTTGATCCACCCTGTAAGTGGCATCACTGGATAGCTAATTTAAAAAAATCATTAGGAATATGAAAGTAATTTTCAGCTTCTATAACTTTTGAAACCCTAGTTTTTCTCTGTCGTAAACGGTTTTGGAGATATCTAGACTTGTCGGACTATTTAGTCACCATCTCATTTTTTTGAAACATGTTATTGAATTTACTCGTTATTGTTGGTAAAGAACTGTATAAGATAACAAAGTGATCGATTTAATTATTATTTTATTAAAGAAACCTGTAACTCATTAAATAATCGCCTTTTTGGCAGTTCTCGACACATTTTTTGTCATGTCCATATGAAATACCTCTGTATATTGAATATGAACATTGAATATTATAATATAAAAAAAAAGTCGCCGAAGTGCAAGAGTCTTGCAGGCCGGTCTTGGTCTTGCGTAGTCTTGCACTACTCGGTCTTGGTCTTGGTCTTGACTTGGTCTTGCAAGCGAAAAGGCGGTCTTGGTCTTGGTCTCGGTCTTGGTCTTGCTGCAAGACCAAGACCAAGACCGCAAGACCAAGACCGGTCTCGCTCATCACTAGTTTCTTTATAATAATTGTTAAATAATGTTTAAAATAAATATACGGGGTCATGTTAAAAAGTTATGGACACGCAACCTTATTTTTTAAATGGAACAGCCTATATATTTTAATCTAACAATATAGCATACTAAATTCTCGTTTCAAAAATATACTACACCATAGATGATATTGGTTTTTTATGCAATTTATTTACTTGAAACCACATAGGCTATAAAACAAAAGTTAATATCCTAAAAACAAAACTATGTTGACATTATAGCTGGATAAACATTACACAAAATATAAGGTCATTTTAAAATTGACAATTTTTTGATATTCTCTCGTATCCCTTACCAATTTAAGTTTGACTCAAAAAGAGCAAGCACATGACACCTATATTATTTTGTTAATGGCAATAAAAATTATGGAGATACCCTGTAAAAGTGTCGAAAATGCGACAGCCTGTACATAAATACCATTATTTTAATCTTAATTACGAAAGTAAAATCTATATAATATTTACTGCGATGCCAATTAAAAATTTTCCGTCTCACTCTTAAAAAAAAAATATTTAAACCATTTCTCTAATTTAAATTCCCGTTACGTGTGGCAGGGCACTTAGTTTTTCTTTACGACGCTCTTCGTTCCGAATGAAGAATTGCTTTCCCGCTAATTTATGCCTGTTTAATATTAATTTTTATGGACTAAATGTACGAAGAAAACGATTTTTGCGTAGGTTTGCTGTATTTTTTCTTTTTACATATTATGTACAGGGTTTGGGAAAAAAGACCAATAATTATACTTTAAAAAAATTAACATAATTGATTTGGGTGCTGTCTGCATGTTTTTTTTTTGTAAGAGAAATTCATACAGTCGAGTGACGATCGCGTTGTTAAATTAGCTATGGACTTAACAATTGCTTAAATTTAACAAAGAGTGAAAATGAAAAAACTTGACAACGAAGCACATTTCAAGGCAACTGGATGACAATAAACAATTTAGTTCGAAATTTTGCTTTAAAAATTAATTAAACATATAAAAAAATAATTACCCTGCACAGAATATGAAAAAAATAGTTTAGGCACTTTAACAAAGACATTTTATATATTTTCTTCAAAAACAAGCAGTACGATTGATAGCTCAAATGACCAATATTGCAGAACTTCTTTAAATTTGATTTGAACAGGTTGTTTAATATAACTCATGCTTATTACACTTTATTGACACCACTGCTTTGATTTTTACTTTTAACAAAATTAGACGTTTTTTACTTTTAGCAGAACAAGAAAAACTTTTACTAAAAAATCTTTTCCTCAACATTTTTCTTCTCTACTACTTACGACATCTATACTTTTTATTAGAAACGTAGTAACAAATATTGATCCAACTTCCTAAAATCTAAGGTGTCGGCATTGTCCTTTAACATTAAAGTAGTATTACCTCTACTTAAATAAAATACGCTGACTACTCCGCACGGCTTCTTCTTTCTTTTTCTTCTCTGGAAAAACGTCTTGATTCACTACCCGAGGCAGTGCAGCCCTTTTGGGCTTTTTGTACCTAATCTCCCATTATCTTTTATACCAATCCTCCTATTAGTCTTCTTCCTTCTAGAAGCCTGTAT
>JAHBCN010008341.1:0-39371 GCA_019359885.1 Listronotus oregonensis
TTTGAGTTGACATATAAAAAATTCACCTAGTTTTACTTGTAGATTAGGCTTTAAAAATATTGTCCTTTAATATTCAGAAATCTTTCATAGTAAAGTAAACTTTTTAAAATATCTAGCTAAATTAGCGTCTTGGTATTTATTTTTCTTATCTTGTTCTAACGTCTTTATATAAAAAATGAATATGTATTATTCTTACAACACACTTTTTTTTAAAGATAACGTTAACTATTATTAATGCAAGTAATAATAGCAAATTATGTTTGTTTTCAAATTTTCAGGTCACAAATTACATTTTTCACTTTTAACATAAAAAAAATGTGTTCTTATTAATTTATCGAAAATTACCCTGACCTTGCCACAATAGCTATTAAAATAGGCTTGGTTTTATACAGGGTGTTTGGAAAATGCGTTAGGAAATTTTAAGGGGTGATTCTACATAGGAAAATAATGTTTGTAAGTCATATGGCAAATTGTTGAGATCTCCATGGTTACCAAAGTTCAATTTTCGGTTTTGTTTTTCCGCCATATTACATTTATTCTTTCATCAATTTAGTTGATGTTCGGCATACGAACCGAGCTTTTTAGGTTCGAATATTGTACGTTGAAAGTAGTTCTTTTGAACACCGCTAGAGGGCACTTTACCTGAAACACAAAATTTATTTACACCCTATCTTTTTAATTTCAAAAGATATTGCAAGTTTGAATATACCAGCTTAAAGACAATTAAAAACTCAAAAAGAATGTACTCTTTATTAATGCCATTAAACCCAACCATTTAGCCACTAATTGACATCAAAGTTTTTATCAGTTTTATCCATATTAACCATGTATTTCAATGGAATCAACAAATCAAGTAGCCTTGTGTGAAATGAATTTGACAGATAATAATTTTATACGTATATTCATTAATAAATTTGTCAACAAAAAAACTTAACACTAATTTATTATCTAACTAATCTTAATGGTAACTTACAAAATTGATTCTTTAAAAACAGAAAAATTATAACATATTTTCGAAAAGGCCCCCCATTCATTTCTATACATTTTCTAATACTCTTTAAAAAATGTTTTCTTATGCAAAAAAATATATCAACTGTATTTCTAATAATATCACAACCACTCAATATCCGTTGACGCAAATCATTTATATCGTTTACCGGCGTCTTATAGATTAAAGCTTTTAAATGGCCCCAAAAAAAGAAATCCATTGGATTAATATTTGAAGAACGGGGTGCTTAAGCTAATGGACCATTTCGTCCAATCCACCTATCAGGAAATGTTTCATTTAAAAACCTTTGTACAGCCACAGAACGAAAACCTTCGCTGATGCTGTGTTTCTACAATGGCGTGAGGGTTTTAATAAGCCCATTCGTGCGTATTTCGAAAATTTGTAATCCCATCTTGCGTGATTGCTGCTTCGTCAGTAAACAAAATTAGGTCGAAAGACTATTGCACATGTCCAGTCGTAGTTATGAGTCACCCTCATAAAGTGCTTGAACCTTTACAGAAATAGGTACAGAAGTTCTTTATGAAGAATTTGCCAAGCTGTAGAATTAGCAATTCCCTTTTGTAACGCAAGATTCCTTGTACTAATACCTGGATTTTCTTCTACTCTTTTAATAACTCTTTGTCATCTTTCAACAGTTCTGATATGCCTTGGTCTGCCTTCATCGGAAAACCCAATTTAAAAAGAACCTATCTCACCAAGTCGTCTGTGAATGTTGATGAAAGTTCGTGCATCCCTTTCTGGTTAAGTTGTAATATAAATCCACCGGGGCTCTTCTGCATTGCCATGTGCTTGCCCGGAACAAAAATGCATATCACGGTACTTAATATTTGAATAGTCTCGTTCCATTTTATAGCAATGTATGTTATAACACGGAAAATTATTTCAAACTCAACAGTAATGCAACCAATATTTGTCAAAAATTCGCAAGATTTGACACAGGGCGACTTCATTTGTTAATTCCATTTTAATACATGGTTAATTTGGATGAAAGTGATGAAAACTTTGATGTCGATTAGTGGCTAAATGGTTAGGTTTATCGACATTAATGAAGAGTGCATTCTTGTTTTAGTTTTTAATTGTCTTTAAGCTGGTATATTCAAATTTGCAATATATATCCAAATAAAAAAGATAAGGAGTAAATACATTTTGTGTTTCAGGTAAAGTGCCCTCTAGAGGTGTTCAAAAGAACTACTTTTAACGTATAATATTAGAACCTAGAGAACTCTGTTCGTATGCCGAACATTAACCAAATTAATGAGAGAGTAAATGTAATATGGCGAAAAACAAAACTAAAAATTGAACTTTGCACCCCTGTATCTTGGTAAACATAGAGATCTCGACATTTTGCCAAATGACTTACTACCATTATTTTCCTATGTAGAATCACCCCTTAAAATTTCCTAACGCATTTTCCAAACACCCTGTATAATTATTGCCATTGGGATATTTAAAGTCGCTGATTTTCAAATAAGATTGATTTGTTTTGTATTTAAGGCATTGTAAGCGATACAAAACCTTCGACATATGACACAGTAAGAACAAAATAATCCCAGTATTTTATTTTTTTTACTACTTAAAAAATTACCTGTGCGCAAAACTTTATTGCTCTGTTTTTAAGCGTTAGACAAAAATCTTAAAATAACTTTTCCAGCAATAAATTAAATCCTAGATGTTTTCGCTATAAACAGCGACATGTCTTTCTTTACAAATTCTTGCCAGTCTAAGTTATATAGGGGCTCTATGTTATTTTTGTTAACCTTTGAAACTTACATTTTGAGCTCTATAAAGCTTAAAACAACATAAAATTTGTTTTAGCACGTAAAATCTTTTCATGGACATTTAACTTGTATTAAGTAAGAGAAATAAAAGAAATTCTTGCACACTTTATGCGAGGTAAACTTAAGTATTTAGATATGTATTAAAAAAAGTAAACAGAAATTTTAGGAGCGAATATTTAACAAGTATTACTCTATTTTAATTTAAAAACAAAATAAGACCAAAAAGTATAAAACACGCGTGCATTGACAAATGCTTATCCTTTCATAAAAAACGAAATTTTTCTATAATGCAAATATATTTTTTTACTTTTCATATTTTTCTTCAAAAAATCTACACCAACTTTTTTGTAACTTTCAGGAAATTATTTGCCCCCACTTTAAAAAAAAAGGTTTCGTCGATATGGGACCCATATAGTTCATTTTGTAGTATATGCATATCTCGCAGGCTTATTGTAAAATCCGTCATAATTAAATACGCCTAGACTTTTTCAATACGACTAGGCGTATTGCAATACTACCCAAGCCATTAAAAATATCCCAATATGACTGATGATTTAGAAGCATTGTTATGTCTGCCCCTTTTTTAGTATTATTGTTAAAATTAGCCCGCGCGCGATTGTATTAAAATCCGACCAGATAAAATCCACCGTATTATAATTCGACTGACGGCATGCAAGGCGAATTGAGATCGTTGTATTGATTAGCTGCTTGATTTTTAAGTAATATATTTGGTTTTTAATTGCCAATCTAATGAAATAATAAATATTTTACAAAGAAAAACAATTTCCTTAAGAGAAGATCTAAGATTATTTTCAAAATTCGATGGACAAGGACCTAAAAAAAGTTCTTGGAAGGCAAGCAAGGAACAGTGTCATAAATATAAATGTTTATGTTTTAAAGTTCACATAAAATGTACTAGAAAATGACATAAAAGCGGATCATACTGTAGTAAACAATGAATAACATCATGTTGCATGTTGACAGTATGCGAACTACTGACTCAGTAGTTCGCATACTGTCATCCAGGAAGCAACTTCTGAAGATGCCAACCGCTCGTGTTGGCGAAACGTCAAGTCAATCGACGCCGGCCTAACAGTCCAAAAACCATTGAAACAATCTTAGTTTCTATATAAAGTCCTTCGGTGCTACACTTGCCCGTTTTAATGAACAGTTTACGAATCTATTTAACTAATTAATTTTTCATCATAATTAAAATAAACCATGTCATACATACGATTACAAAAATCGTTTATTTATGAGTATTATTAACGTACCTATATAAAATTACGCATTAATGGCCTTTATTAATACATGATTTTCTATAAAAAACGATTACAGTATAGGCAACTAAAATATATTTTGTATTATCTAAAGAAGGTTTACTAGAATATCTAGCAAATACAGATGTGTTTTTGGTCAGACTTGATTTTTTTTTTAATCATGTTGTTTTACAAATATGTAGGATTATTTTCTTGTACATATATTGCTATTCGATATTTTGTAACAAACAAATCCACGCTATCTTTAGTTTAAAAAATTCTTTTCTACTAAAAATTTTATTTTTACCATATAATCTCTATTTTATCAGAACACAATTACGAATTTTACGGACCCGATACAGATAAAATTGCCGTAAACTTTTACTGCTTTCTATGGTTTATTACACACTAACGAAGCATAAATTTTAGCTATAGGTAATATTTTTCTTGTTAAATATTTTTTTAAACTACAAACTTTAATTTGTGTTTGAAATAAATTACCAAATCTAGCGTATAAAAATTTTATTTATTATTCAAGATATTTTAAAAAATATTTAAAATTTAGTCCAAATATAGCTATTAATTTTACCTTGTATTTACAAACAAGGACCTAAGTTTTGATACACATTTGTTTAAAAACTTTTTCTCAAACTAAGTTAAAATAAATAAATAGTACCGCAACTTATGCTTTTAACAAAAATATTAGGTAATAGAAAATTTTGAATAAGTTTTATTGGTTTTATCTTTTAGTAGTGTGTGTGTGTGTGTTCTCTCAGTCATATTTTTCTGAACTTTACTGAACGATGTCTGGTGATTCACCACGAAAAAATCGGACTTTTAAAAGCAAATCCTCTCTTTGTAACTTTTTAGTGAATTTCATCTTATATTTTATTATAATATTTTAAATTTGGTAAACATATTTGCCTTTTTCTTAAAATAAAGGTATCTAAAATATTTGCCTAAGAAAATTGTTAAGAAAAAAAAATTCAACTGGCTATAGGTTCTGAAAAAACATAGGTAATTTTGTGAAATTCGGGATTCGACGATCAAATTTTTACGAAATTTAAAAAAACAATACAGATAAAGGATTTGCTTTTAAAAGGCCGAGTTTTTTTGGGGGGCACCCAAATAAATTTACTTTTTTTCGAAAATTTTAAATAATTTTTTTACGCTAATAGCATCTGGTATATATTTGGTGTGGGCCCATGACCCACATATAAAATTAAAAAAAAATACAAATCCTAAAGACGCCAATGCAATCAATTGATAGATTAATTCTGTATAGTCCTGCAATAGCAGTTTTGCATAAAATGTGCATTAGTAATGGCGTACCGGATCCAAAAATGCAAGATCCAAAGGAGCTATAAGAATGTGTACAACTAAGAAAAGTTTTGGGAAATTTTGATCTAGCTGCTGCTTGACCTATTCAAAAACCCAAATTAGTAAATAATTTTGATAGATAACGTAAGTTAATAAATAAAACTTAAAATTAATTAACAAAAACAATTAGTTTTTTTGCGGCACAAAATAACGTAAAACTATTTAATTTTGGTTTACAGACATAAGTCTACTCTTTAGTTTTAAATACTAATTGTACCCAAAACTTAACTTTTACAGAAATACTTTTTTAAAGAAGTCCAGCTAAACAAAAATGTAATTTTTAAAAATTATATTATGTAACTAATGTTGCATATTGACAATTGACGCGTTAAAGGCAAAAGGCTGTAAGTGAACATTTACAAGATTCTTAGTAGGTTGATTTATTATTTTTTTTTAAATTTTAGTTTTACAACTTTTTCAAAAAAGCAAAGCTGTAAATGGTTTTATAGATGCAATTTCCTATTTCTATCTACCAAAATATCCTTAATTAGTTTATGACTGTCAAAATTATCTTTATATCATTTTTATTGGTTTAAATTTATTACTTTGGCATGGCAACGCTTCCATAAAATTTCCATTTATCTTTTCTTAACGTCTTTTTAAAAATACTGTCTTTGCCAATCAATAAAAAATCTGGAGAGGGAAAAGAAAGAGGAAGTGTGATTTTCTATCCAAGCCAAAAATACGGGTCCAGGTCACCTTTTTTGATAATACGGTAGTTCATCTACGATGATTATGCAAATGCCCACTACCTATAAACTATTTCTTATTAATGCTTGGATAATGTTATTCAGACCGGACCTACAGGTTATTGCTGGATTTATACCGGACACAATGGCACACGGAGTTCACTGCCGGTCACCATGCCCAGCGTTCTTAACTTCGCTGATTTAACGAGAAGCGGTACTTTAACGAGGTAAGGTCCCGTGATTTAAATTTTTTTTTAAACTGACTTTGTCATTCTAGGCAATAAACAAATATTAGGTATATAAATCTGGGATAAGACGCCTAATACAGTTCTACTTCTACTTACACTTAGTTACGACCGGATCGTCGAAAACTAAATTACTTTATTTTTATTAAGGCAAAAAATTATTTTTAATAATATATGACAATCTTTAAGGAGCAAAGCTTTTTTAGTTTTTATATTTTTAAAATGTTTTTCTTAAATCCTATATATAACAAAACATTTACATAGCGCCCTACTAATTTTAAGAAATAAATAGTAAATCTTAATACATTTGCTTTAACAATTAATAAAGTGCTTAGTCTAAAATATTTAAAAATTTAATCAAATTATCTATCCGTGATTCCTAACTTTAAAATTAATTTAATCCAAATATTTTAAAAACTATTCTACCATAAATTCATTTTCCAAAAAAAAATAAAAAGTATGCTTTTTAATATTTATTAGATATTATTTAAATAATAATATATTATTGTAAAATAAAAAAAAAACTAAAGTTTGTATTTAATATTTTTTGTAGCTCCTTAAATAAACTCTTTAGAATTCATCATTATGAAAGGAACTACTCGGCCAGTCATAAACATCAGGCCTGTTTGTTATTCAGTAATATTTTACACATTTTCTACACAAGTAGTCCCACACATACACCTTTTATAAGAGCGCTTATATAAAAAAAGTGTAAAATAGTTTACACTATTTTTAAATAACAACAGATCTATTATCGTCTCCAGAGTTTATTGATCTTAAGGAGGTTATGACATCCGCCATATTGAAAAACTCTTCTGTGACGTCAAGCCCATTTCGGCCATTTTGGATTTTATGCCGGACAGTGGCGTAGAACTGAGGTGAAAACGAAAAACTGCTTTTATTCCGACGAACAAAATTTATATATTTCAAAATTATAAATGTAACTCAATTATTGAAATTAAAAATTAAAGCGACATCACGGAGATGGCGCACCTTTTCAATGGTAGCTAGTACATTAAATAATATTTTAAAAATGAAAGAGAAAATAAAATGTTGTAGAAAATACTGACGATTGCTAATTTATTATAATTATGAGTACTTACTCTATTTTTAAACATACGATATTGAATTCTTAACACCTTTTTTTTCTTTAATAATAAGTACCTATCTGTATTACGACGTTTATAAAATTTTATAAGCAAGTAAAGAAGTTTGGGGTTTTTAATTATTTTCTTATCTTGGAACAGTCGGCGAAGGCTGAGGCCTAGTATTAACGCACCGTGGGTGTCTGAAGTGTGGTAAGAGAGAGTTTATTCACAAGAGACTTAAATTCTGCAGGTCGCAGGTTCCATATTCTTGACACACTGAGGATGAGGGAACGAAGAAAGCGGGAAGTACGGGGCCTCTCTAGCTGAAAAAAGATGCTTAAAAGTTGCACTACGTGTTGCTCTGTTAGGAGCTGCCAGAGAAGGAATTATACTGGCCAACTCCTCTAAGCAAAAGCCGTGGAAATACCTATAAAAGAAAGACAGATCCCCTTCAGCCCGTCGGTGGGCAAGGGAAGAAAGCTTTTCTGTAAATGCAGGATCAGAAATGGGCTTTTACAAGGTATCTTCTTCAGATCAGATACTGGAATCCATAGAATAATAACTTTTCTTTTTAGGAATTTATGACGGTGCTTTTGTATTACTTCATAAATATATAAACTTGTCTCTTAACCCTTAATTTATTTTACATAATACCATAGTGGTATTATGTAACAATATTTTGTGGTAAACTACATTTTATATTTTAAACCATAAAAATCATTCAAACATTAGAGTTATTGTCAATAGTAAAGAATACTTTGACGTCATCGTTGGCTGCGCGAATAAACCGAGAGAGTGGTCTCTCCGTCTTTCTTTGCAGCAGGTTTCGATATTAAATGGCAGTGGCGGCGGCGTTAAAATAGCAGAAAACCGTTTTGTAAACAATTACCAAAGAATCTACTGTAAATTATACTTCTAAATCGGAACAGAAACTTACCAAACAGTCACAACAATTAATAAATCACACTAACACACATAAAAGTTTAAAGATAAACACACAATAATTTTAGTTTCGTAATATTCACATCAATATAAACACGCTACCGATGCCGATGTTCGGATACACACTGCACTGACCCACGTGTTGCTGCCTCCGTGAATATCGGTTTGTGCGCATTTGACGTCATTGTACTCTTTACTATTGGCGAAGACTCTAAAATGCTACTTAATACAAACACAAAAATTTCATTTATAGTTTAAGTATTTAGTTTTTTGTTGTTTCCCCTTAAAATCAACCTACTTATTAGTTTATGTCTATATTAAGAATAATAATAATGATAAACAAATCTTAATTTCAAAATTAAATATAAACATACATAAAATAAAATAATGTCATAAAACAAAATAAAAAACAAAGCACCTTAAACACATTTTTTAAATTTTGTTACAGTGGCCATTTATTTTATGCGAATGGGTAAACTATTATAAAATCGAATGCAATTGTAGTATGCCCCATTTTCGTACATTGTCAATCTGTGTCTTAGAAAGGTATTGTTTGATGTTCTTGTAATGTAAAAAGCTTGAGACTCGCTACCCCTAAATAATGATCTGTTTTTACATAAAACAATATACATTCATATTTTAAACTGCAGCGACAGTTAAAAAACCATTTTGTTTAAATTTACCTCCGCATGTTTTTTTAAATTTAAGACGAAGAATCGTTCTTTTATTTATTTAGCCTAACTTCTAACAGGCATCCATTTATAAGACATTTACCATTTCATATAACAATCATTAAGTAAACAAATGACAAACAACACCAAACAATAAATCAAAGTTAACTTAGCTTTAATTATTAGTCATTAAATTATTAAACAAATAAAGTCCTAATCACTTCAGATTATTGTGCGACACTCATTGCAAATATATCCAGTTTGTCAGAAAGTTGGTTATAGTGGCTGCACATTGTGTAAATAGGCGATCTTCTTATTTCTTAGCTGTTGGCAGCCCTTGCAAGATAAAACAAAGAATTGGATCTCATGTTCTTATTTAGTACTCGAAAGTTTAACTTACTTACAAGTTCCTCGCAGTCCACTTCATACTACACAATCTAAACAAAAACTTCTTCACTGCAAGGTAGGTTTACCTCAGTTAAGTTTTAACTTGTAAAAGGCAAATCTAAAAAATATAAATTATATTTCAAAACATGTCTTTTTCAATATAATATACCAAGTAATTGGTAGATAAGTATCCAAAAAAATTCTAATACAATAAAAGAATGTAACTAACCACAAACTTAATAAATATACAAAATAATGGGAAAAAAATATTAAATACGCATTCTGAAGGTACATTAATGCATATACCTAAAGTTGATCAGTTCTAGGTATAAGCAACTTAATATTGACATATTTACTTTCTTGACAACAAATTACTATAATTAAAAGCACACAAAAATTTCAATTTACTTACTAATAACTGTGTATCTACATCCAGAGTTGTGAAGAGTCACTGGTGGACTTAAAAACCGAGTCTTTGTTATCCGAGCTGTAATAATGCAAACAGAATGGAACTGCTACAATAAAAAAATATTTGTTAGTAATAGCAGCATTAAGGTATCATATTTTTCACCTTACCTTCTTTTATTAATCGCGTTTTCCTTTTTGATCAGGATCTCATAATCACATGCTTTCCAATTTTTCTGGAAGACATATAAAAATCGTCTTTTTTAACATGCTCGGAGCAAATGACAGAATCCTTATGAGGAACAAAACTTTTTGGTCTATTGCACACTAAGGACTAATTAAAACTACACCGCCAAACCAACACTACCAAAAACAATATAGTAAAAAAAGTCAAAATCAATAAAATATCAATTTTGTACACAAATATTTGCACTGTAAAAATAACCCCAAATAAAAACTTCGATTTCTGGCCCGACTCTGTCCACAGCTGAGAATGCTAGTAACTTTTAGAGTTACCCGACAGGGCCGCCAACATAAGCTGTACTTTTTACACCCTCACGTCTTGGACTTTTGCTATCCCCATTCTCGACGATGTTATAACCCCTTTAGATTAATAGACTCTGATCGTCTTAATTTTTATTCTAGCGATTAACGAAAGAAAAACGATGTTGTCGCCTTTAAAAGTCTTACAGCGGATCTCGAATTTTTATACTGATTATATACGAATCAGCAGAAGCGTCCCCTTCTGAAACTTAGTGTGAACGAAAATCCGTATTTAGGGTAGTATATGAAGCACTTTCGATTCCCAACATTTTTTTAGAGAATCAGGAGGGTAGGGAAACCATTAAAAACATATACACCAAATATAAATGCGAGACCTAAAATTGGGTCTCGGAAGTGAAAAACGGGCCTTACATATAATGTTGTGGATTGCCTGATTATTGATAATAAAATAAATTTTATGGTATATTTTTGCAGATAATATGTTAATTACGTATATCAAAAAATAATAAATAAGTTTGTAAAATGTAATGTTTTGAAAATCTTAAAATATGGCGTTTTGTGCAGGTACTGTATTTTTTATGACACCATGTGTATCACAAATAAATGTTATTTTTGGTTGGTACCATTTGTTACATGCGTCACATATTTAAAAGCAGGTTACCAAGATATTATCTCCAGCAAGTAATTGGTAAAAATCGTTTAGTAAGATTTTTTAGTATCTAGAAATTAAAACCTTTAAACAGATAACAGACAAAACAACCTGTACTAAAATAGGTCTAAATATATTTTACACATAAAAAAACACGCACAATTAACTTTTGGCCCACTTATCCCAAAGAAAATTTTTATTTTTGAGTATAAAATATATTTCTTCCCGCATAAAAAGGATTTTATTCTTATGTGTTTGGGGTTGTCATGTTCAACAACCGATAAGAAACCATTCTATAGGCTTTTATTGTGTGCTTTTGAGCCATAAAATTCAAAGGAAAATTCATATATACGCGATCATTATAACTTTACATCAAAGAACATCTATAAAGAAGCATAACAATTGCCTTCTACTAAATTTCTTTTTATTCCGGAGTCGTGTTCATAAATAACGTAAAATACAAACTTTCCAGTATGAATAACCTTAAAAAGTAAATAGAAAAAAACTTTATTAAAGCTAGAGGGTAATGGTGTGTCTCTAGTAACAACACAAGTTAAACAAACTACATATCAGCATAAAAGAATTTAAAGAGAGGAAGAGAGATCTTAATTATAGACACTTTAATCCTTAGGATTTTTTCGTGTCTGTAAAGTTAGTTTATATTTTCTAAAGAAAAGGGTTTCTTTTGTGTTTAAATTTGATTAAATAAAGATGCTTCTTTAAGGAATATTATTATTTTTTCAGTGTTATCATACGACAGTTTATTCTTTAGGTTTCCGGTGATGTCAAGGTCTTTTAAACTTTTGGCATATTTGTTACATTCATTAAATATGTGTTTAATTGTTAATTGTGTGTTGCATGTTTGGCATATAGGAGGATCAGTTTTTTCTATGATATATTTGTGTGTTAATAAAGTGTGTCCTATGCGTAGTCTAGTCATTAGTGTTAGTGATTTTCCTGGGAGGTTATTATGTTTTTCCTTTGTAAAAAATGTTTCTTTAATTTCATGAAGTTTGTTTGGTTTGTTTAAGTAAGAGGTCCCATTTAAGTTGGATAAGGTTTTTTGAGATATTTAATGATATTAGCTTTAAGTCACGATTCCAGAATATGTTTTTAATCTCTATATAATTGTTGTGATTTAATTTTGCCAGATTGTCTACATATTCATTTCCTGGTATGCCAACATGACTAGGAATCCATATAAAGTTTACGCTCTTGTTCTTGATATGTGTTCTTTGTAGTTTATTGTGTATCTGTGTTACGAGGGGATGTGTAGAGCAATATGACTTTATTAAGATGATTGAGTGATTAGCTAAATGATTTATTAGTATAGTTCAATCTATTCACAATTGAGAGAGGTTCTGATCTTTGTAAAGTCTTTCACTCAGCATATAATCTTCGGATGTGTGGTATATAGAGGATGTCGTCATGAAATAATTTTTTTGTTTTTGTTACCTGCGGTGGTATGTATTTCTTAATATTATTTATAGCTATCAGAAATAGTGTTGGACTGATGGCAGATCTTGCACTCTATTTGTTTGGGTGTAAATAGTTGAGTAGTAGTTATTTATTCTAACATTGAATGTTCTGTCTAGAAAGAAATTATTTTATGAAGTGAAAGAGGTTACCGTAATATTCATTGAGTGTTTTGTTATATTATGCAGGATCTAGATTCTAGTCATATGACTTAGTTGAGAGTCCAAAAATACTGCAGAACTGTGTTTATGATTTTGAAATCCGTATTGCTAGATCATTTCAGGAATGACTCAAGAGGTCTAATGTTGCTCTCTCTTTGCGAAAACCCATTTGTTGATTTTAGTAGAGATCTTTCTTCTAATATCCACATTAATCTTAGTTAGCAATTCTTTCCAGAATTTTACATAAATTGTAAAAAAAAAAAAAAAAAAAAAAAAAAAAAAAAAAAAAAAAAAAAAAAAAAAAAAAAAAAAAAAAAAAAAAAAAAAAAAAAAAAAAAAAAAAAAAAATTTTTTTTTTTTTTTTTTTTTTTTTTTTTTTTTTTTTTTTTTTTTTTTTTTTTTTTTTTTTTTTTTTTTTTTTTTTTTTTTTTTTTTTTTTTTTTTTTTTTTTTTTTTTTTTTTTTTTTTTTGCGAAGTGTGTTTATGATTTTGAAACCCTTTTGTAGATCAATTTCGAATGCCTCCAAGAGGTCTTGTTGCTCTCTCTTTGCGAAAACCCATTTGTTGATTTATTAGTAGAGATCTTTTTCTAATATCAATTAATCTGGTTTCCATTTTTTCCCAAAATTTTTAAAAAATGGCTCGTAAGTGCTATAGGTCATATGCTTCCAGAGATGATCTAGGTTTAGTTGGTTTATGTATAGGTATGAGGATTGATTGTTTCCAGATGTTTGGATATTGTGTGTTTTCCAAATTAAGTTATATATTTTTAATAATTGAATTAACCTTTCTTGTAGTAGATTATTAATTAAAGGGATTCTTATACCGTCTTGTCCAGGGGAGGTGTCTTTGCATTGATTTAATGTATGTGTTAATTCTCTTAGGGTAAATGGAAGGTTATACGAATAATCAGTTTCTCGACATGTATTAGCTGTATTTGTATCGAGGGTGTCAGGTTTTTCACTGCAAAATGTTGAAAAGAATTTCTGAGCAAATGCCTCACTGATTTCTTTAGGTTTATCAATCCACGTGTCATTGTTTTCAACTCCTGATATAGTTCTAGTTGGTCTACCTTTTAATCGGTTGATTTTGTTCCAGATTTCTGCATTGGTTGTGTTTGGATTGAGGTCATTAACATATTTATCCCATGATTTCTTTTTTGATTCTCTGATAGTTCTTCTAGCAATTGCTTTACATTTTTTATATTCGATAAAGTTGTCCAGGGTTGGGTGATTTTTAAATTTGTTTAGGGATTTTTTTCGGTTTTTAATGGTAGCTTTACATTCATTGTTCCACCAGGGTACCGGTGATTTGTTTTCTAAGTAGTATAGTTTGAGTATGCTTACTTCCGCTGCATTTAATATTGCTTGCGTGAATGATTTTATCGTGTGGGTTATATTTGATGTAATTATTGCTGATTTAAATGAGGATTTATAGAGATTCCAGTTAGCTTTATTAATATTGAAAGTGGGCGTATTTGGGGATTTTTGTTGATTCCATGCAAGTAGTTCTAGTGTGGTCGGGTAGTGATCACTGCCATAAGTATCATTTAATACGCTCCACTGGAAATCAGGTGCATTCGATGCATGAGCTACAGAATGTAATGTCTATATTGGTTAGGGTACCGGAAGCTGTAGATATGTGTGTTTTTGCACCGTCATTCATTATTGTGTAGTTTAGTTCTTGAATGCATTTGGTTATGTCTTTTCCTCTTGTGTCTGTAGTGGATGATCCCCATGCTGATGAGTGTGCATTTAGATCTCCCATAACGATTGTGGGAGGTGAAAGTTGGGTTAATAAGTTTTTAAATTCTGTGGTATCAAATCTTTCGGAAGGAGGAATATATAGGTTGCAAATAGTTATTTTCTTGTTGGAGATTTTAGTTGATATCGCACATGATTCATATTTTGTGTCAAGTGGAATGGAGGTGTAGGTAAGATCTTCTTTAATCAGAATAGCCACTCCGCCTGATGCCCTGTTTGCGTTATTTCTATCTTTTCTAATTATATTATAATGTTTAATATTCATGTTGTCTGTTGGTTTTAGGTTTGTTTCTTGTAGTAGGAGTATTTTTGGGTGTAATGAGTTGATCAATAGTTTAAGTTCTTGTAGCTGGGGTTTGATTCCATTTAGATTCCATTGAATAATAATTTTTATTTCTTTTTGTTAGGTCTTTTAAGTTTGGGTATGCTTTTTCGATCAAACTCTTTTAAATGGTCACTTGTATCGGTGTGTATGGATGATTCTGATGAGCTCTTATGTAAATTTATTATATATTTATTTGATCTGATTGTTTTATTTATTTCGTTTCGGCTTTGAGATGATTTTGTAGGGGATAATGTTTGTGAATGGGATGGGAGTGGTGTAGGTTTGGATATGGATTCGGGTGTGGTTTTTTTAAGGGTGGGGTCGGGTAAGGGAAGACTTGGAAGTTTTTTTGAGTTTCTACCTGAGAAGGTGTTTTATTTAGAGGAGGTGTTTTGATTTCTATCTATGTAGATTGAGTGTTTTGTGATATATTATTATTGATTTTGGTTTTCATAGCGTATGTTGTGGGTGTAATATTTTGTATTTTCGTTTGGCTTCGTAGTATGAGATCCTTTCAATTACCTTAATTTTTTATATTTCCAGTTCGGATTTATAGATTGGACAGCCCTTATATCTTGGAGAGTGTTCTTCCTTACAGTTGGTGCATATAGGTGGTGGCGAACAAGCATAATTTGGGTGGTTTATTTTTCCACATGAGGGGCAGATTTCTTCATTTTCACACCTGGCAGAAACATGTCCGAATCTTTGACACTTAAAACATCTTAGTGGATTTGGAATATATGATCTGACTTTAAGGTTGTACCATCCGGCTTTTACTCTTTCGGAAAGCGTATGTGTTTCAAATGTTACAATTTTGCTTGCGGTGGAGATTATTTCATTTCCTTTTTTACTAGTTATTCTTTTAATGTTTATAACTCCTTCGTTTTTTATGTTGTCCAAAATTTCTTCCTCGCTGCAGTTAAGTAAATCTCTACATGTTATTACTCCTTTAATTTGGTTTAGTGTTTTATGAGCTTTAACATGGACTTTTGAATTGTTTAACTGAGTAAGGGCTTTTAGTTTATTTGTTTGTGATTCATTTTTTGTTTCTACTAATAGGGTGCCATCCCTTAGTTTTTTTATATTTTGTACTTCACCGACTTCTTTAATAATTGCTTTATGTAGGATAAATGGAGACATGTTTGTAAAGTTTTCTTCATCTTTTTTAATTATAAAAAAATTATTGTATGTTTCTATTTTTTGTTCTATAATATCTGGTGACACGATCCGTGGTCTTTTAGACCTTGAAATTGGGGGAAATTCATTTAGGTTGATCATTTTGTTCCCACGAGTATGGAAGAAATTGGTCCGCCACAGCAGTGCTCCTTACTATGGTAACCCTGTATTACTTCAGAGGGGCGAGAGGCTGAAGGCTCCGTTAGTGACACCTTTTGCCCCAGGTGCCATGCAGACCTCGCCACGGGTCGCATTACTGCTTGACTTTGGGATTTGTTGTCCGGATTTTATGTGTTCTTGTGTGTGTCTGTGTGTGTGTATGTGTGTATGTGTGTGTGTGTGTGTATCTGTGTGTGGGTGTGGAAGTTTTACACATATACAAGGGGGAGCGGGTATGGGGAAGTTCACAGAAGACAGAAGTGTTACATATAACGTGACTTGGGGTGTTTTGTTTAGGATTACAAGCAAAAAGGACCGCTAATAGAATTTTTCTTTTGTTTTATTATATTCAAATAATGCAGGCATAATTGTTTTTTTTATTTCTTCCTATCTTTAAATTAAAAAAAAACTGTCGTTACCAAAACTGCAATTTGACTTTCCTAAATATCCAATAAGATGCTTTAGAAGAGGTCGGTCAAGATTTAAAAAATAAAGATCATACAAATTATTATGCATAAAAAAGATCAAGATAATAGTAAGCCAGAAATACGTGGAGCTAATAACATAATCGGGAATGTTAAAAAAAGGCCAAATAACGTAATTATCTCCGCAACAATAAACAAATCGGTTTTATTGGCGCAAATAAATCGGATGAAAAACTTCCTCTGCAAAATAAATTCCTTAAACCTCAGTTTCTATGAGTAGGGTAAACACAGAACTTACATATGGCGTAATATTAAAATATTTAAACAATAATTTTGGTCCAAACAAAATCTTTTTTGTTGAAAATGCTGTCAGATGCTTTTAAAGCACATTAAGTAGGCGTTAAAATTGATTAACAAGATAAACTTTAAAATAATATAAATTAGCCAGAAACCATAATAATAAAAAAATATAATTTTTGCTCGGAAAAGTAACCATAAAAAAACAAATTTTAGGTGGCCACACTGAAAGTCCATTTCCATTAATACCCAGTGCTTATTTAATAAGTTCCTTCTTATAAAACTGCTGGTATATCAGGAATGTGACTATTACTCACTGACAAAAAACATCATTAAAAGTACGTTAACCCATGATTAAAACAATTTTTTAAACAAAGACTATTTTTTGTCAACTTGGTACTAAATTTGTTTAAAGTTTGGCAAAGTTTTTTTTTTAACTTTTACTTATAAAGAAATATGTGAAAAAAATATATTATTTACTTTCTCCTATAACTATTTACATATTCATCTAAAACTTAAAAACCATGTAATTTTTGTCTCAAATGTGATTAAATTTGATTGAAGAATTTACATTTATTACTAAGAGAATCTGTTAAAATCACAATTAAAAAAAAAACAATGTTTGCACCCAATTAAAATGCAGTTAGTTATAAATATCCGGATTTTTAAAACTTTTTCTATAAAAATTTTTTTAGCCATTAGGCTTTTTTAAACTATTTTTTAGTTGATCTTTATATTTAACCATAAAAAACGGTAGATACCTTTAGCCTTTTTTGGTTTCAAATTAGTGTACTATAAAAGTAGCGTATTAATACTTTTTTTATTTTGTTATCAATCTATGACGACATACCGAAATTAAAAATGGTGGAAAATTTGAGTTGTAAAAATATTGTTTCTTTCCACTAAAGAATTTCTTCAGACTTTTTTGTGTTACTACCATGTACAATCCTCACCTAGAACTTTGTAATAGATAACATTTGGTAAGTATACATAAATTTAGTGAAGTCCCACACGTTTGACTCTTTCCAATCCTTTATCGATTACTTCTTGAATATGTTGGAAAGACTAGTAATAAAACACATGTCTTTTTAATGTAAAGCAAAAACACAAACATACATTTTTTTCGCCATAATTTCTACCTTGGGATGGTTGAAAACCCCCCTCTCGGGTGAATGTTTTTTAAGTAAAATGTTCTATGCATTTTTTTTTAAAATCCCTCTTTTAAAAATTATTGGGATCGAAAGTTTTTCGTCGAAAAAATCAACGTTTTTAATAGGTTTTTTTTCAAATAACTCGATAATTATGCATTTTATAAAAAAAACTGTAAATAACAAAATTTAACTTTTAATAAAACAAATGAAATAATCTTTCTTAATTTAGGGCCAATACAAATCAAGTTGGGTTTTTAAAAGTTAGCTGTTACTCATCAAACACAAAATTTTAGAGTTTAAAGGGACAAATAACGAAAAATATACGTATATATATATATATATATATATATATATATATATATATATATATATATATATATATATATATATATATATATATATATATATATATATATATATATATATATATATATATATATATATATATATATATATATATATATATATATATATATATATTTTTAAAATAAAGCGCAGCTGAAAACATGGGGGCCCCCTGGGCGTTTTGGATGTCCCAAAACTAAAATACCAATAATAATTTTGTGGCTTGTATTTCAATTTCCTCTCTTTCCTGGTGGTTCATTTTTGGGGGACTGGTGGGGAGTGCGGTAAAAACGGAAGAATTATCTGCCCAGTTTAGTTATGTACTACGTTTTTATTTTTAGTAAGAGGATGCAGTGTTTATGGCCCCTAGCAGGAGCTAGAGCGTCAACCATTCGATCGGATTTCTTATCAGCCATAAATTTAAAATTAGGTTACGGGACCTGAACGTTTGTAGGGTCTTAAGAACCAAAAGTTTTTTTCAAATTAACCTGTTTTGCAATTGTATTAATGAAAATTGTAGGATTTTTAATAACACTTGCCACTACCAAATTTCCCCTTTTTTTTCCTTTCGTTGTTTTCTTCTGGGACACTATCATTTTATTTTTTTTTGGGGATAACAACCAAGTGTCAGAAGTTTTTTTAAAGACTCGGTGAATAGTGGAAATCTGGGGGTCGGCCTGGTTTGGGAAAAAAATTAATAAAAATTCCCCCCCTAACAGGATTTTCACGGTGATACCATTTAATAATTTTAATTTTCTCTTCCGTTCGTAAACATCCATTAAAAATTATTATTTTATTAAAAAAAAAATTTTTTTTGGCGCAAATAATCGACACAGTAAAACTTTAGCTGTCGAGCGTTCGATAGTAAAGAATTATTTCAGGAATAAACGTATTGAGTTGATCGCTTTGCCGGCGACGCGCGTCTTATGAATTTGTTTACCGAAAATTATTGATCGATAAGCAATGCGTGCGGCGTTTTTAGGTACATCCAAAATGCCAGGATTGTCCTATGTTCGATCCCTCCCTTTTTAAATTATATATATATATATATATATATATATATATATATATATATATATATATATATATATATATATATATATATATATATATATATATATATTTGTGTGTACAATGTGCTGACATATTATTGATGAATATTTTTTTCAAAAATTTTGATTTTTCCCCTTATTGCAAACCCCTTTTCCAATAGGTTGTCAGCGCATACATAATTAACAATGCTAAATGAACAGGTTTTACGGGAGAAACTCCATATTACTGATGACGATGATTTTTCGGCTCTAGCTCTAGGTCTATTAAGAGCAGTTTTTAGTTATTACTTGAAAAAGTTTGAACATATATTACTATTTAAACCGTTGTGTAACAATTAATAAATATGGACAATGTAAGTCCAAGATTTTGGTGTTCACACACAGTTAGTTTTAGTGTTCATTGCAAAACCTTTTTAGTAGATACGCTGGCTAATGTACGCGGATTTTATAGTACGTTTATAATTTGTTATTTAAATTTTTTTTTTTTAACCAAATTAAATTTATGCCAGGATATTTATTAGCGTATCCCGTTTTTAAAAAAATCCAATTTGCTACTTTGCGTGTAATAAAAAAATAACCCACGAAGAGCTATTAATAAGACTTTACATTTTTAACCGATTACCTTTCTTTACCATATTACACTTCATAAGATATTAACATCATACAGAATTACCACTTTAAATATCATCTAGAGTTATCCCCATAGAGCCCGGTGTCATATAAAAGGTGCCTGCATTAACGAACGAGACAACACTAATTTTATTTTCCATAAGTTTAAAACCCAAAATAATTACCTTTTTTCTCTATGGTTAAACAAACATGGTTCTTCTACTTAAATAGTTTAAAGTACAGATTCAAAAACTTCGTTTCTAACAATGTAGAAGGGTAAAATTTAATGTCACTTTTCTAATTTGTACAAAGTGCTGTAAATGGGTTTTACTGTTTTTAATTTTTTAGTTCAATGTTTTTCAACATAAAGTTTATTTAAAGTTTTAATGAGTTACCTGCAAGTGCAGTTTCTGAAGTCGTTTATGCATGGTTTGCTCCAAAAGTTAAATAAATATGAAGGGTATAAAATACTTTTTAAGTGTTTTTGGCTTTTCTTATATTTGTCATATATTTATATATGAATATAAAAAGAGGTTTTAAAGTTATAAATAGTACAAATTAGTTTAAAAACTCCACTTTTTCGGAAACTTTTGAGGTTTACTGTAAGAAATGTATTTAATTATAACAACCTTTGCATCCTTTGGAATCTTATTTATATTTATTAATTAATTTGTTTTTTGTTTAATTAGATTATTTGAGCAGTACTGCATTACATAGCTATATGGAAGAATAGTTGTGTAGCACCGTTGGTTAAGTAGTTTTGGGGTTTTTCCCCAAATTTTTTTCAACGACCAAAAAAAAATTTTTTTTCATATTTTTTTTGGGGGAGGTGCCAAAGGGGGGGGGGGGGTTTTGGGGATTTTGAGTAAAGGGGGGGTGGGGCTTAAGGGGTTTATCAAGGTGTTTTGGAAAAATATGTCATTTATATTCGCCCCGTATTTTATAAAAACGGTTTTTTTCTGTCTCTTTTGGTTAAAAAAATATAATAATTTTAAGTTTTAAATGACGCATCGCATGGATTCGAACAAAATTCTATTACATTTATTGAAAAGTTGCGAAAAGGGGTGTAAAGGACAAGCAGAAACAAGAATATTTATTATTCTTTTTAAAAGTGTACTTTTAACTGAGTTATTGTTTTATTTTGTAAATTACTGCAATAAGGACAATTTGTCCAAGAAACAAAGCTGAAAAAAATGCAAAACATGGCAATTTTTTAAAAAAAATTGATTTGCATGAAAATTTGAGATTAAGCAATTTCCCCCCTTCTTTAAAAAAAATCAATACTATGCCGATGGGTACTTTTATTTTTTAGAAGAAAAAACAACCAATTTTTTGTCAAAACCTATTAAACTATACATTAAAGCTTAAGTTGAGTAAAATAAGTTGAAAAAGTGGTTTTTTTGTTTATTTGAAACATTATTTAAAATATTTCACCCTTAAAAAAAAAACCCCTATTAAATTTTAAAAAAAAAAATATTTACCCAAAAAAAAATTTAATATATTATCAAAGTGTTGTGCATAATTTAAATTAAGCTTAACTTACTCTCCTCTTTAAAATCTTCATTATGCTAAAAGTTGCTTTTTATTTTTTTTGGTGAAAACTACTCCTTATTGAAAAATGTTGAATATATTTTAACCGTTGAAAATCAAGCCTTATTAGGATTTAATAAAAAAAATTGTTTACCCTAAAAAAATTAACATATTGTCAGAGGGTTGTATTTAAAAAATCTTACTGCTCAAAAGTGTTACTAATTTAATTCTGTAATTTTTTTTATTCCCAAAAATCCAGCCCTTACTATATTATGTGCATTACTCCAATAAGCGCATTTTTCTTTTTTAGGGGCTAAAAACTACCCCTTATAACTAAAACCTTTAAAAGTTACTTTAAGTTTATATTAAAGCTTAAATAAAGTAAAACTTGGCTCAAATAAGTTAAATAATAAATTTATGTTTGATCTTTAAAATATTAGTTGAAATATTTTAACCCTTAAAAGCAACTCCTGTTATGAATTAAAGAAAAAATTATATTATATTATATAATAAAATAGAAAAAATACGTACAATCACATTAAAAAAGGTATTGAAATTAAAAGATATTTACAAAAAAATGTATTTGGGCTTTTATAATGCTCCAAAAATTGTTTTTTTTTACATAACTCCTTTAGTTTTTGTAATAAAAAGTTCTTTAAAAAAACATTTTGATGGTTTCTTTAGTACTATAAAGTCTTATATATTAAAACCGTTTAAAACCTTAACCTTTCTTAAGGGGTGAGTTTAAAGGGCTGAAACAAGGTAGTGCAGTCTATATACACAAGTATTAAACGTTTATATCTTACTTAATTTTCGTCATACAAAATAGCAAAATGTTTGTAAATTAAAAAGCTACAATTTGATACCTTAATAATTTTTACATATCTCCGTTAGGTTGCGAGTTATTTTGAAGGACAGGTCATTTTTTATTAAAATTGTGAAAGTTGATTTTCACTTGCAGCTTAATTTTTTCAAAATTATTTAATTTAAATTGTTAAAAAGTTTAAAATGTATTTATAATTAAAAAAGGGCTACGACTTATTTTAATAATGGTGGTGATTAGAGGGTTCTTTTCAAAGATTGTTAGATTTGGTTTTCCGGATGGTTGAATTAAATATCTTCCGGGATTCAATCCGTTTATTTAAAAAATTGTTTTCACAACGTTTCGCCGAAATTTTTTCGGCATTTTAAAAAATGTTTTTCGCTCTGCGTCTCGCGAACTACCTGGCCTGTGCGCTTGCATTGGGTTTTATTGCCGCCCGCCGGAGGTTTAGCGTGTTACGGTCTGGTGAGCAGACGGGTTTGGTGTGGGTTGTTGCTGGGTGGCAACCGAAGGTGCCTTGTTCGGGCTTTCTTTTGTTTTTACCTTTCGGATTGTTGTTTTCCATATGTTTGGGATGTTGCTGGCATCGTCTCGTTTGTTAAGAGTACCAGTTTTTTCTATTTCGAGAGCTTCTTTATTAGTCTGGTTTTGGTGTTTTATTGTTGAAATTTGTCTAGAGTTGTCGAAGTCGATTGTGTGTCCGTGTTGTGGTGATGTTGGAAAAGGGGGAGGTTGTTTGTTTTATTTTTATATTGGGTTTTAGCCTGAATCCGACGGATATGCGTCTGGATTCAGGAACAGTCGGAGTTCAAGCGAGACGCAGAGCGAACAACATCCTTGAAAATGCCGTGAGTTTGGGAAACGTTGTGAAAACAATTTTTTAAATAATATATATATATATATATTTTATTTTTATATATATATATATATATATATAATATATATATATATATATATATATATATATATATATATATATATTTTATATATATATATAATATATATAATAATATATATATAATATATATATATATATATATATATATTATTATATATATATATATATATATATATATATATATATATATATATATATATATATATATATATATATATATATATATATATATATATATTATTGTATACAAAATTAAATTAGTAACATTTACAGTAACATTTTTAAATACAACCCTCTAACAATATGTTAATTTTTTTAGGGTAAACAATTTTTTTTTATTAAATCCTAATAAGGCTTGATTTTTAAGGGTTAAAATATATTCCACATATTTTTATGTGACTTAAGCTTTAATATGAGAGTTTTAAAGGTTTTTTTCAATAAGGGATGGTTTTCACCAAAAAAAAAAAATAAAAAGCAACTTTTAGCATAATGAAGATTTTAAAGAGTAGAGTAAGTTAAGCTTAATTTAAATCATGCAAACACTTTGATAATATATTAATTTTTTAGGGTAAATATTTTTTTTTATTAAATCATAAAAGGGGTTGATTTTTAAGGGCTAAAATATTTTAAATAATGTTTCAAAGAAACAAAATTCCACTTTTTTAACTTATTTTACTCAACTTAAGCTTTAATGTATAGTTTAATAGGTTTTGGCAAAAACTGGTTGCTTTCACTTCTAAAAAATAAAGAGTACCCATCGGCATAGTATTGATTTTTAAGAGAAGGGTAAGTTAAGCTTAATCTAAATTTTCATGCAAATCTATGTATTTTGAAAAAATTGCCAGGTTTTGCATTTTTTTCAGCTTTGTTTCTTGGACAAATTGTCCTAATTGCAGTAATTTACAAAATAAAACAATAACTCAGTTAAAAGTACACTTTTAAAAAGAATAATAAATATTCTTGTTTCTGCTTGTCCTCTTTTTATATTTTTTTTAACCAAAAAAGATATAAAAAAAACCGTTTCTATAAAATACGGGGCGAATATAAATGACATATTTTTCCAAAACACCTTGATAAACCCCTTAAGCCCCACCCCCATTCACTCAAAAATCCTAAATGGTCACACCCCCCTTGTGGCACCTCCCTGAAAAAGCTATGAAAAATGCTTTTCGTTGGTCGTTGAAAAGTTGGGTAAAATCAAATACTACTTAACCAACGATGCTACACAACTATTCTTCCATATAGCTATGTAATGCAGTACTGCTCAAATAATCTAATTAAACAAAAAACAAATTAATTAATAAATATAAATAAGATTCCAAAGGTTCAAAGGTTGTTATAATTAAATACATTTATTACAGTAAACCTCAAAAGTTTCCGATAAAGTGGAGTTTTTAAACTAATTTGTACTATTTATAACTTTAAAACCCTTTTTATATTCATATATAAATATATGACAAGTATAAGAAAAGCCAAAAACACTTAAAAACTATTTTATACCCTTTATATTTATTTAACTTTTGGAGCAAACCAAGCATAAACGACTTCAGAAACTGCACTTGCAGGTAACTCATTAAAACTTTAAATAAACTTTATAGTTGAAAAACATTGAACGTACAAAATTAAAAACAGTAAAACCCATTTACAGCACTTTGTACAAATTAGAAAAGTGACATTAAATTTTACCCTTCTACATTGTTAGAAACGAAGTTTTTGAATCTCTACTTTAAAATATTTTGGTAAAAAAACCATGTTTGTTTAACCTTACAGAGAAAGTTAATTTTTGTTGGCATTTTTAACTTTTTGTAATAGTATATTACGTAATAAGAGTTGTAAGCAGCATATTACGCACGAACGGAAAAGATACGCACGAAGCCGCGTAACGGCTAGTACGTAATACCATGAGTGCGCAATTGCTTTACAATACGCATTACGTACCATACTTTACCTACGACACGGCCACCTACAGATACTTATCGACCTAATGGAATTCTTACTCAGAAATTTATTAACAAATTATGCAAAAGTACCTAACCTAAATGAATCGGTCATTTGAGAAACCTCGTAAGTGCATATTTTAGCCAAAGTGACATTTGGCATCTTTTAGAATTTTAGATTGTAGACGCATCGATTAACCATAGAACTAACGGTCAAAATAAATATGAATGTCGGCTATTCATTTGAGAAATCCCAAGTACAGGAGTTACGGTGTTTCTCAAATGAATGTGCGCGCGAATTCCCAAATGCCACAAGTTGTTTCTTTCGAGTTCATCATTTTTGAAACAGTTTGAACAAAAACAATTGCGGATGGTTCATGTCTTTAAATTAAATAGTCAGTCATGGTTAGTTCTAATTTGTTAGAATTTATACAAAATTTGCAACTTCCTGTCATCCCACTACAGGAATCATTTTATTTATGACAGCTAACAGTAGATGCTTTTAATATTCATGAGCTGCGCAATAATACTTCTAGATCTGCATATACTATAAAGGAGAGGTCCCGATGAAGTATGTTTCATGTTGCTGGATTATATAAATACAGAAATTGATCCATCTGTTAAAGAATTGCATGTATTTTCGGACGGAGCGTGGGGCCAGAATAAAAACCACGCTGTTGTTCTTATGATTATGGCTCTACAATCGACTGCTAGATTGGAACGAATTTTCCAATATTTTCCTGTGAGGGGTAACTCTGTCCTACAATGTGACAGAAACTTTAATAATTTTTCTTGCATTAAATTATTAAATTTACTTTTATGTATGTTCTTTTGAATTTGAAAATTTATTAAATAACTATTATAAACACAATTACAAATGTGATTAAAATCGAAAACATGAATTTGATTTTGTAAAATAGATTTTAAATTATTAATCTCTTCTAATAGATTACTTTGCTTTGCTTGCTCTTTCTTAAATAGTATTTACTCTTTGATTCGTGTATGGAGCTTTTAGTCTTAAACCCTTTGGTATGATATTGTTATTTTTACATTTATGTAAAAACGTTAAACTATTTTCAGAATGTCCTAACATTTTGTATTTATTTTCTAAATCTTTAAAAATAGAACATGTATAAGGCCCGTACCTGAATTGTAAATATGTTCTATAGTTTTGTGGCGGATCCATGTTTTAGTTTGTTTTATTTGGGTTACTCCCCTTTTTACTTTTTGGAAAATGGGACCCTCTTGGACAGGGTCAGCCCGCATACCCCGGGACCCGGACAGATAATTTACTGTTTAACATCTGCAACCTTGTGAGGTCCTTAATTTTCAAAAATTGTGGCCAAAGTTCTAAAGAAGAACGTGCTATGTCTGACAAGTCATATCAAAGAAAATTACCCAAAGAACTAAAGCAGTCGTTAACTATCTCTAAATTCAAATAGTTTGACTATTGTAAGGAGGAGTCGTTGTAGCTTAGGACTTCATTGATGCATTGAAATTTCACACATTTGCATTAAAAATTTTATCGTGAATAAGTAATGTTTGTCTCCAAGAGAGACTTTAGTAATGGAATTTTATATTGGTAAGCAACCGTAGCTTAGTTACATCATTGTCAGAGCCGACATTGTTTTGAATTTATATTTCAAAAATTGCTATCACACTGACGATGCCTGCTTTGAAGATGAATTACCGGAAGCGCTATGCATTTTAATAATGTATAATTTGATCTATTAATAAAGAGTTTACTACTTTAAAGTTGCCTATTTTAAATACACTTATGTTTTATCCTGGTAAAAGTTAGTTTAAAAAAAAAATGAATATGTGTCCGCTCACCTAAATTTAACTTGCAATAAAGCAAAAGTGAAACCGGGTAAACCAGGATATGTATTTAAATGATTAAAGTTGTACTGATTAAATATGTCATTTCTAAAAATAATTAAGTTAGGTTGAAACTAAAAATATCAAGTATTAAAAAAATATATATAAAAAAATTAATTATGTAAACAAGGTTTTTTTTAACTTAATATATGGAAGAAACCGAAATCCTAATAAAATATTTTAAGATAACTTAATTTTTAAAATAAAAATAAAATTATTATCATTTCATATTTATAAATGATAATTTTACTAACCTATATAAAAAAAATTAAAATCGAAACCTAAAACGCAGAAAATTTTTGTAGAATAGTTTTAAAATTACTACGCTTAGCTTTTTGGGTCAAACTAAATATATTTGCTATCATGAAAGTATACGCTGATAAAATTTTGATGGCATTCCGAGCCGTGTTTTTTTTTTTTTTTTCTTATTAGGATCCGAACAATATAAATATGTTGCTACTGTAAGCTATTGTAATTAGACGCCAAAAACAGACTACAGGACGCCTGGATCGTTATTTGAGGCAACTAGCACTTAGAGATCGATTTTGCACAACAAGGGCAGTTGCGAACCATTGGTTTGATGCTGTCGGAAGAGCAATAACAATGAGAACAGTTTATCGTCGAATAAGGTCTTTCGGACTGTTTTCATACCGTCCCCATCTCGTACCACCTCTGACCAAACAGCATCGTTGGCAACGATTGGTATGAAGTAAGGAGATACTTGAATGGAACTCAGTCGTGTTTAGCGATGAGTCCAGTTTTTGTTGGGGCACACATTATGGCCTGCAAGAGTAAGGAGGAGACGTGGTAAAAGACGGAACGTCCAATTTTCCATCGAATGGCATATTCATCGCACTGTGGGTGTTATGGAATGGGGTGTCATTGCTTACGCTAGCAGGTCACGATTAATGTTCATTCGAGGTATCATGAGTGCCCAGCGCTATATCCACAAAATTTTACAACCACATATGCTTCCCTTTTTGAAAAGATTGCAAGATCTACTTTTTTAGCAGGACAATGCAGGACCTCATGTTGCACGTGTTACATTAGACTTTAGACGGCATAAATCTGCTTCAGTAGCCTCGTCGATCTCCAGACCTTTCCCTCTTGAACATGTATGGAATATGATGGAAAGAAGGTTGCAAAATTCACCACACCCGACGACGACTTTACGAATGGGTGGCGAACAGAGAAGATTTGACACATTATTAACATTAAGGTGGGATATCTCAGCTATTTTGCGAAATTGCGAGTTCAAATTTTAATCAATTTCTCTTTATCGGTATTAATGCACTCCTACTTGGTATTGCATTTTCTTTGTCACTTTGTATATATTTTGAATTATTACACCAGTCTAGGTTATTCCTATTTTTACCAAAACCATCTTTTATTTAAATTTTTGAAGGGTAATATAATATTATATGTTTTTTAATCCATTTTTTGAGAAAATTTATTTTTAAAATATGCGAAAAAATAATATTAACAATAATTATAATAATAATGTTGTTTAGTCTTATTTAAATAAACTACAATTAGAAAATGCCTTAGACACGGTTTTAAATTATTTTGTTTTAAAAATCTTATTAGGAAATGTACTAGGTATTTTAAAATGTATTTATAATTAACTGAAACTTTATTTAAATCAATAATCACAATATGATTTATTTATGACTACCAAGTCCTGTCATTTATAACCAATTAATTATTTTTGCGATTAATACCGTAAAATTTTCGGTTATTCACCTAAATTCGATGAAGTTTCTACAGTCAAAGTGAAATTCCGTAGTCTGATCCAGAAGACGAAACCTCGCAATATTTTCACAATGCATAGATTTGCATGAAAATTTGGGATTAAGCCTAACTTACCCTTCTCTTTAAAATCTTGCTTTTTATTGTTTAGGGGTGAAAACTACCCCTCATTGCAAAAGCTTTCAAAACTTTCATATTAAAGCTTGAGTCACATAAAATCACATATAAATTAAAAAATAAGTATTAAATTTTTTAAAGCATTATCTAATATATTTAAACCCTTGAAAATCAACCCTTATTATAATTTATTTAAAAAAAATGTTTACTCTAGAAAAATTAACACATTGTCAGTTGTAATTAAACTCAAAAATATTAGGTATTAAATTTTGTAATCTCTTAATATCCTTAAAAATTCTCCTCTTAAAATGTAACAACGCCAAAAATAGTACAAAACCGCGGATTTTTTTAAAAATGCATCAAATCGCCATTAAAATGCTAAAAAAATAATTTTTTAAGCATAGCTTCTTCAGTTTTTGTGATAAAAAGTTCTTTATAAAATCATTTTGTTGATTTTTTCAAGAGCTTTAAGGTCTAATATAATTAAACTCTTAAAGCCCTTACACTTTTAAAGGGGTGAGTTTAAAGGGCAGAAACAAGGTAGTGCTCGTCTATACACACGCGATTTAAGGCCCCTACAGACGGACGTTTTTGAACGCGTTTATGTACGTAAATTTAAAAAAGCACAAACAAAAACGTGCACTAGCACTGCCTACAGACGCACCTAAAAATTCGCAGTTTTTGAGCGATTTCCAAGGAAGTGGTTGATTTAGCATTGGCAGCAGTTGCGTGCACTGCTGTGATCCAAATAAAAATGAAAAAAAAAAAAAAACCGCGTGGCATGTGGTATAAAAACTGGCTTCTACGATGGCAAAGGTTTTTCCACATAAACCTATTGGCAGAACTGACATTACAACCAGATGATTGGCGCAACTATCTTAGAATGAACGAAGGTACTTATTTACAATTACTGAGACCAGCAATAAGTGTACATGAACATTAACTGAGCTTTAGTTGCGTTTGGCTGAACAATCTGTAACTTCTTGACCAGGATGGAGTAGGCCTCATTATTTATTTTTTTTTCCAAATACTGCTTTGCCACAGACAGGGAAGTTCTTTGTATAATTCAATAAATTTTCGCAGGAATTCGCGAGACAGTGTTCTACAATCGGACATTTCTAGAAAAAAACAAATTCATAAATTCAAATTAGTATAAGAAAAATAACACTACAACTAACCTGAACAGCTGACGCTACTGATGTACGACGCACAATTTATATCCACACGTTGAAACTAGCATGATTTTTTTGCGTGCGCACACAGAATTTCTGTCCTCGCCAGAAATCGGGAGCGTCGTTCAAAATGATTGCGCATTCAAAACCATGACGTTTTTATGCCTATACATTCACGTTTTTGTATGTGCGTGTTTGAATGCACGCAAATAAACGCGTACAAAAACGTCCGTCTGTAGGGGCCTATAAACGTTTGTATCTTACTTAATTTTTGTCATACAGTAAATTTAAAAAAGTTAAATGTTTGTAAGTGAAAAAGCTACAATTCTGGTAATTTTTACACATCGTTCTTAGTTTTGGAGTAATTTTGAAAAAAAAAGTCATTTTGTATACATATTCTAAAATTTGACTTTTACTTGCACTCCATTTTTTTTTTAATTAATCAGTTCAAATCTGTTAAAAGTTTAAAAATGTAATAATAATGCATAGATAAAAATAATTAAAAAAGGGCTACGACTTATTTTAATTAGGGTGGTAGTTACGGGGTTGTTTTCGAAGATATTTGCAATCAAAAAATTTTGGTCCAGCCTTATTTTAATCATAGCTCACAATTTTTATATGTACCTTTTTTTTTAAAGAAACATCTTTGCAAAGGCTTCCAAAAAATTATTATTTATTTTTTCTAAAAATACGTAGATTTTGCGGTTTTTGCCTTTGAAACTCTGAAATTTTATGTTTGATGAATAACAGTTAACCTTTAACAAACCACAGCTTGGTTTATATTGGTTTCGCAGAAGTTACAAAAAAACATTTAATTTTTTTTTTAAAGCTACAATTTTGTTATTTACAGTTTTTTAAATAAAATGCATACTTATCAAGTTATTTCCAAAAAACCGATTAAAAACGTTGATTTTATCAACGAAAAACTCCGACTTTCAATCGCGAATAACTCGGAAAGTAGGCATTTTACAAAAAAAAAGTGCATTGAATAATTTTTGCTTCGAAATAATTTTTCTATTGAGTCCTGTGGTCAAAATATAAAAAAAAATTCCACCCCTCAGATGGTTTGGCAACCGCCCCCAAGGTAAAGGCGCCCTTCGGCATAAAATACATTGTGATCCTTGGACTGTTCCCTATTTACTGTCAAAATTTCAAGTCATTTCATGCATTTTAAAAAAATTGAGAGACAAAATGGTTCGTTTCCTGGACTGGTCATTGGTCATCAATTTAAACTGAACTATTAGGCTTATTAGTTTTCTTACCTCTAACTACCAAAACTACTTTTAAACAAGATTTTTTATAAAGTTATATTTTTTTGATACTTTTTATCTTTTTTATGTTTAAAGTAATATTTTCTTAAATTAAATATTTATTACCAAATACTTGAAAAATTTTACAATTTAATCATATTTATGATATTACTTGGACTATAAAGCATAAGCAATAAAAGTTGCTTTGTAATTTATAAGGTGAAAGAAGGTAGAAAGCTAAGAGAAAATGTAATATAAAACTCAACAATCCCATTTTCGACATACTATTACTTGTAGTACACCATATTCAAGTAATGTATTTTCAACAAGAAACTAATCCATTTTGCTTCTTTTAAAGGAAGACTAATACATTTACGACGACGGTGCTAAGAGATAAAGTTTTTGGGTGAGATATAAGGAAAACTGTTAAAAAAGTATTTGCAATTTATGTATATAAATAAATCTGCTTTGACAGAGTTGTCTCAAAATTTTGAAAATAAAAGATAAAAAAGAGAATATTAAAAGTACCTAGTTTAAATTATGTAATGCCAATACCATAAGTACCTTCTAAAAAAATTAATCGAGAAAAGGTGCTAAAGATTAAAATATATAAAATGTCGCACATTTTTATAACATAGCGCCACTGTATATGATTAAACATCACTGCGTAATTTGTAATACGTAAAATTTAAGTAAATCCTTAGTTAAATTAAATAAAATGAAAATTACGGTACTATGTCTAACAGTAACAGTAAAGACACAGTAACTCTGATTGACCAATATTCTAAAAAATAATGGTTGTCTCCAAGAATATATAAGAAAACATATGATTTTATTTAAAATAATACCACTGTCTTGGCAATACCTAAATGAGTTTTAAAGCCACGCCGCGACTGCACCAAGGTATAATTTGAACTTTGAGCCTCAAATTAGACCCTACAAACAAATGACGTATTTCTTAGCATATTAAAATGAGCGGCTGTTGATTTCCTAATGGTTCCTACAGAACAAAATTTAAAATTTACGAAAAGGTTGCATTGGATTTAATAAAAATACACAAATTCTGTTGAACCAAATAATGTCAACAGTCTGGAAATACTGCTTTCCCTTTGGAAGTGATTATGCAATCATTGAGGAACGCGGCGCTCTCTACAGTGTTATAGTATAGATTTAGGGAGACAAAACCCTTTAAGGCAAAATTAATTTTTGTTTACGTTGAAATAAGAAGGAAATCGTAAAAAAATGAAAGTATCATAAAAATACCCCACAGAGTGGGACAACTATGACGAGACCTAATATACAAAGTGTTTCTAAAAACAGAAACGCTGCATAACGGGAGATTTCTATCAAAAATTAAGACAAAAATGTTATAGAAACATAGCTTTAAAATGACCATTTTTTATAATAAACCTACTATGTGAAAAAAAGTAGGAATTGGAAGTTCTTCTTGTCAAATTGCATTTTTTGATTTGAATGAAACTATTTTATCCATCATTTCGCTTAATTTTTTAAAAATATTTTTGGTTATTTGTTATTTGGTACTTATTCTGTGGTTAGTTTTGCTTATAGAAAGTTACTTCTAACTTAGCTCCATATGCTCAAAATTTTTTCAGATGTGTAAATTCCAAACATACAAAAAAAGTAATATTTAAAATTATTATGAAAGTACATCGTTACACTGAATCGATCTAAACAATTAGATTAACCTAAATCCGTAAAAAAAATGGTATACACATTTTCAATTAGGTAAAATATTTAATTGAACGCCAAAAATATGTCCTGTATTTTAGTCGATCTAAATTCTTTTTGAACGAAATTTAATTTTTTTTTGAAGTGATTAACAAAACGAAGGCTATATGGATGTATATGAGTAAGAGGTGGACACTTCGAACATTTGGTCTAAAAATTACTATTGCCTTTATTTTAATTGTTAGTTTTTTTGTACCAGACATTTTCTACATATAGATATTGGGTCAGGTTCAGTTTCGAATCAATAAATAAAGTAAGGCTTTTCTCCAAAGTAAACGTGTTAACGCTACTTAAACAAAATGTATTAAAAAAATACATTTCTGTGTCTTAAAACTAACCTTTGCAACTTATTGAATTACACAAACTTTCCAATTTTACTTGCTTCATCACTAATTTTGGTTGCAAGTGCCAGTTTTTTAAAGTGATATTTTACGACGGTTACCCGCTATTAATTTTTTAGTAACAGTATACACTTTTATTAAGCCATGATTTATTGATTTTGTTAAACCGCTGTAAGCTAAAAACGAATTTATTTTATTTTTAAAAAAGACAACTCTAAATTGCTGATTTACCAATTTCAGTTTTTTTTTAAATAAATACCTTAACAGTGCTAAGAGCAGAGCCGTATTTAGGCGGTGGCGAGATGGATGCCCGCCAAGGGCAGCTACCTGGGGGTCGGTAGGTAGGTTTAAAGTGAGTGGGTATAACACCCTTCCACCGCGACCGATCGGTCTATTGTGGCTCACACCCTTTTATATTTCTCCCACCAGGTCCAGACTTCTAATAAATCTGATGATCCTGTTGGGAGAGAAATCTTTCACCTCCCCCGGCAACAAGGTGTCATTGCCGAGGATTGCAAATCTTAGTCGTGCCATTGCTGGGCACGAACACAGTATGTGTTCTGCCGATTCATCCTCCATGCACATACGGCACTCGCCTTCCGCTAGGCCAATCTTGTGCATGTGGTATTTCAATCTGCAGTGTCCCGTTTACAGTCCCACTAGAGTTTTAAGGTGTACCCTTGATTGAGTAGTTTGACAGTACATTGTTGGTTCGGTAGGCTTATAAAGGCCTTCGAGTGTCTGAGACCCGGAAGTCCATGCCAGTACCGAAGATGTTCTCTTTGTGTCCAAGCTGATATGAACTGCTTGGCCATTTCATAAGATATACCGATGACCGGTCCGGTTCCTGTGAATTTTGTCTCCGCCCCCCTTTTGGCAAAGGTCTGCGTATTTATTAATCCACAGTAATGTAACCTTCTGTTTTGACCCAGTTTGGTCAGCGTATCCTTGCAATTCCAGACGGTTTTCGAATTGCACCGGCTGGATTCAAGAGCCTTAAGAGCTGCTTGTCTATCGGAGAATATTTTAACTGTCTTACGTGTGCAGTGCCGATCAACCAGCGATCTAGTACACATCTCAATAGCAAATACCTCCTCTTAAAATATGGTGGCGTCCTGTCCATATATTCCAGCTCCAACACCGTCCTTGGTTTTGGAGCCATCGGTGTACCAACAGATGTCAGCCCGGAGCAGGTCGGTCGTTTTTCGACTCCAGTCCTCTCTTTGTGGGTAGACTACACTATAGGGCCGGTTGTAATTTGGTTGCTGTAGGCATTATGTTTGAGGGAATTCCCAGTCTGTCACAGGTCAGGACATTCCTGAGGAGACTGGTGCTCTCCATATGACATGCCTGCGGTTTGTTACTGACCGCTTGATAGAGTCTGTAGGTTGCCCACATTGCCTCTCTCTCCAAGTAAATATGCAGAGAAGGCAGCCCCAGGAGGGCTTCCATGGGCGCCGTTAGTGTCGAGCGCAGCGCGTCCGTGATAATTAGGCAGGGCTGTCTCTGTAGGCTAGATAGCTTTGCTTGGGTCAGCCGCTGCTCCCCCATGCGCTACCATGCACGTGCATACGTGATCATTGGTCTTATGACTGTCACGTATAGCCAGTACATCTGTTTTGGTTGCATGCCCCAGGATTTGCCACAGATCCTGCCGCATGTCCAGAAAGATAGACTCGCCTTACGGGTGACCTTTTCTCGATGAGAATTCCAGCTGAGAGTGCCGGGGGGTTGTCAGTACAGTAGTCATAATATAATTATTTTTTATTGACAAAATAATCAAATAAATAAATTACAAGAGAATTATTTAATAACAAATTTTTAACTTAGATACTTAATTTAATTATTTTTTTAATAAAGACTGAGAAAATGAATCAACGATTAATAAAATATCAATTTATCCAGATACCTACAGCAAAAATGATACTTTTTAAATATTTAGGCCGCTGATAAATTGGTCTTTTATAAATTGGAGGCAGCACTAGTCCTTTCATTTCCAATAGCTTAGAAAAAATTTAAAATATTAAATGGTTTTACTCAGATATGTAATATACTCTTAAAAATAAAACAAACAGTAAATTTATTTCACAGCTAATAAGAATGTATATTTAATCACATAGTACATTTTTCTTTTTTCGGTCAGATACAAATAGTTGTTTTATGTGAATAATGTCCCTTTCAAATAGTAAGCTAATACTTTCAAATAAAAAAATAGAATTTACCACAAATTCCACCACAGAACTGGTATTTTAAAGGAACAAGATTCTCAAAAAACTTTAAACCTTCAACTTTGCACTTTTATTTTGTTAAATTTCCGGAGAAAACCCCTCGGACTTCCCGTTTTCATCAGGGGGTATTTCACACTCCCCAAATCCTCCGGTTGGGGGCGCAAATGTTGCGCCAAGGGTGCGGCCATACCTAGATACGACCCTTGCTAAGACCAACTATAAAAGACTTCAATAGGTTTTTGGAACCCTTTGATAGGGATTTTATTGGATCTTTTTTCTTAAGAACTTTAAAAATTTCACGACCCATGAATTTATAATGAGTTTAAAGATAAGTGTTTTTTTATCAAAGCAGAGCCAATCCTGGCGGGGGTGCAAACGGTGCGGCCAAATTTTGCTGCGACCGAATTTAAAATAAAGAAATACATTTTTTTTTAAACAAAAAAATCAGAACTTTTAAATGAAATTTTAGCCTTTAGGACCATTGTGACAAATTTGCAAATACCTCAGGACATTTTAACGTAGATAATTTAAGCCATTAGAATATTTCTTCCTATACTAGTAACTGTTACATCGGAAGAGCAAAGTTTTAGTAAGCTCAAACTTAAAATTTTTTAAGATCTACAATGTTCCAAGAAAGACTGACAAATCTTGCATTAATATCTATAGAACAAAACATTTGCAATAATTTAGATTCGTCAACCGTAATAGATGAATTTGTATAAAAAAAGCAGACAAGTATTATTATAAAATAAGAATATTACTTTTTTGTGTTTCGTTTTGGTAAGATTTTATTTTCATTTGACATTTATCTATGTAAAGTTTGTTAATATTGCAATTAAAAGTATGTACATCATTTTAATTTTAGTTAAATACCATTTGTTTAGTATTTTCTCCGCCTCTTTATAAATTAAAAAATGTTTGCTTATAATCTGATGAAAGTGTTGTTTTTAAAATTTTTTAAATTTTTTTCTTCTTTACCAACAAAAAAGACATAATTAGATAAAGGTAAGTACTGTTTTTTTTAGGAGTCTATGTTGTTTACAACTTGGAAAAAGTTAAAAATACAAATATTAATATTACAAAAAGAAATTGTCGAGAAAGGGTGGCTTTTTCTATTTCTCACGGGGCGGCCCAAGTCGTAGGATCGGCCCTGTATCAAAGCAATAGAGAGCGGCAAATATCTATATATTTCATATTTTTAACTGCAAGAAAGATCTAAATGGTAGGAAGTTTTCAAATTGACACCCTGCATATCACCTGGTACATGAACTTTCTATTTTTCTTAAAAAGTTTAAGAAAAAGCTTTATTATAAATTTTTATTGGTTAAAAAACTAATACTACTAAAATATGTTTCGTAAACTTTTCAAAGTAATAAGAACTTTTCGTTTTAAAGCTTTTTTTAAACTTTTTATAGACATTTAGAAAAAGTATAAAATAGAAACTAAAATAAACTTTAATTATCTCAACGAGCCTCAAGAGAGACTATGATTTAAATTTTGTACCTGTGGAAGTGTTTCATGACAAACGTACTGAAAATACCGAGAAAAGTTAATTGCGACACTTTTCCAGTATTTTCGTAATATCTTGGTGAAAACTTTATCTCTCTGCTTTGTTATAAAGATAAAAACTTTTCTTAAAACCAACTAAACAAATTAGGTTTTGGAAAGAGACACAGTGGTTAAAATACAAAATATATCGCTTTTTAAAACAATCCTTTATTATAACGAATAAAAAGTTTTCTTACGCTATTGTTTTTTTTTAACTAGGTAAAAAACATTTTTAAAATTTTGACCACATTGCATTAATAAATTTATTTATTATTTAAAAGTAGGTATAGTAAAAAAGTCAATAAATTAATCGAAAAAAATTAAAACTTGTTTTTATTTACTTGTACTTAAAGTAAATAGACTTTTAATTAAATAAAACTCATTAATTTATTACATTGCACAATATATATGATATAAAAACTTGTTGTGAGATTTACCTGTGTAGATAAACAAGAATACGATATGTAACTTAATATTGATATAAGTAATTCTAAGAAAAAAAATTATATGCTTTTTTATAAAATACGCACGTCTCGTGACAGGCTTTTATATTAATGCGGATATTTAAAATATGTGTTTATTTTATAGAATTATAGGAAGTTAGAAATATTAAATTAGGGTAAATAATTTATTTAAATAAATAACCTTAGTTCCTTGCTATTTCGACGATCATTTTGAAGGGACTTAAGGGCGCTAGGGTAATCTATTTTGCAATTTTTACATATTGTATTAAAAAAAAATCTTCCAGATAATTTTAGACTTTTCCACGTAACTATAAAAGGCGAAAAGAACCTTTAAGACGATCAGACTTAAATTAACTTTCAAGTTGTTCTCTTTATGGCATTAACAACTAAATAATTTACATAGTTATATTGCATTGTTGTTACCATAGAAACGTTTGTTAAAAAGGTGTTAAACAAAAAATCGTGTTTTTATACGGGCTGTAATAAATTAATTATTATTTTTTTCTTTTTAAGTTATCCCGTTTCATTTGTTATTCTTCTCATGGGGGTACAAAAGAAAAACATAGTCCGTATCTTTAGTTCGCCATGTTGAATTTAAAATGATATCAACCCTTTTATTTGATAGATATCACAAAAGTGCTTAAGCTCTAAAAAACTGGAAAAGAGCATGCAATGGAATGGGTGTGCCGATAGATGACGCTACAACCTTATATACTCTCCATTTCGCAGACGATCAGGTAGTTATATCCCATGACAAAGAGGATCTTGAGTTCATGACAAGGAAACTAATAGAAACATATGACGAGTGGGGATTAATAGTAAATCGCTCAAAAACAAAATACCTAAGCATCGAAGATAATGGAGAGGAACTGCAGCTGCAACAAAATAAAACATAGAAGTATGCCCTGGATATGTATATCTGGGAACGAAAATTGACAAAAGTGGTTGAACAGGAAAGAGATAACCTGAAAGAACATAAAGTGAAAAAAGTAATAGGATGCTTAAACTCGATACTCTGGTCCCAAAACATATCTCGGGAAACATCTTATATATAATACCATATTTAAAAGTGTTTTTTTTGTTAGTACTGCTTATTCTGGTTAGTTTGGGTTTCGCAAGATTTGTTATTTTTTCCGGTATCAGTACAACCCCTTTTTTAAATTTTAATTACAAACCAATTTTTACGCTTTAAAGATTCTTTGTCAGCTTAGAAGTATATAAAAACAATTGGTATAATTTAGCTTCAAAAATTGCCTAGGAAATAATGAATCACACATTAAACTATAAGGGGGAATTTAAGAAAAAAAAATGATGATGATTAAAGCTTGTGAAAAAAAAAAGTAACAGAAACTGAAAATTCGAAAAAAAATTTTTTGTTTATTGTATGTAAATCTAGTATCTATTTTAATTTTATACTATAAAAAGCTACCTAAATATATTAGTCAATTCGCTTAGAGCTTTTAAAAGCTCGAACTAAACAATACCAGACATTTAAAAATTAAATTACTGAGTGGTTTTAAAAGTAATAATTCTTATATCTTTAAATTCAGTAAAGTTTTGAATTAAATTTAGTGCAGACAGCCAGAACAGTTATTGATTAACTTTTTCCCATTTGCTGTAATTTCTGCCTTTTTAAGAGTAAAGATTAAAGTGCTTATAAGTTAAGGTTATTACAAAAAAAATACAATTTAAAAATTTTTTTTTTTGAAAATAAAGAATTAAGTAGTTATACCTATTTTAAA